>WNWK01006073.1:0-55000 GCA_009830355.1 Cherax destructor | reverse complement strand
TTAGTCTACCTACCATCGTGGTTGTTTAGTCTACCTACCATCGTTGTTGTTTAGTCTACCTACCATCGTGGTTGTTTAGTCTACCTATCATCGTTGTTGTTTAGTCTACCTACCATCGTGGTTGTTTAGTCTACCTACCATCGTTGTTGTTTAGTCTACCTATCATCGTGGTTGTTTAGTCTACCTACCATCGTGGATGTTTAGTCTACCTACCATCGTGGTTGTTTAGTCTACCTATCATCGTGGTTGTTTAGTCTACCTATCATCGTGGTTGTTTAGTCTACCTACCATCGTGGTTGTTTAGTCTACCTCCCTGTCTCACATCTCTCACTGTGATCTACTCACCACCATGGTTGTCAGGTTCAGCTCTCAGAAAACATCCCAATAATAGTATACAATACAGACAAGCTGATGAGTAAGACACATGTGTAACACCTGGGTACAGACGCCCCCAACTTACGAACAAGTTACGTTCCAGAAGGCTGTTCGTATCTTGAATTGTTCGTAAGTCGTTATTTTGCCATTTTTCTATTGTTTCGATTATTATTATTATTATTCCTTTTAATATTCTTATCATTATTATTATTGTTTTTAATATTCTTATCATTATTATTATTGATTTTAATATTATTATCATTATTATTACTGTTCTCTCTCTGCGCCGTTGTTCATAGAAAGACAATACTGTACAGTATCAGTAATGTACGGTTCTTAATACTAAAGCATATTTTAATAATAAATATTGTAATAAAAAATTTCCTACCTTTTTAATTGATACAATAAACTAACATGGCAGTCTGTCCGTATGTCCGAATGTTCGTAACTCGAATGTTCGTAACTCGAATGTTCGTAAGTAGGGTAGAGTCTGTATCTATATTGTGAAGACTTTTGCCAATCAGTGGCTTTTCAGTTCAAGTCTATAGGATCGAACACCGTTTATCAAGGTTAAGGGATTGAACACCTGTTAAAGCTGAAGAACTGAACTATCAAGGCAGAGGGACTGAACACCTATCAAGGCAGAGGGACTGAGGGAGTGAACACTTTGTATCAAGGCTGAGGGAGTGATTACCTCATCTTTCACTGTCTTCAGTAGGTAATCTCTGCACTGAGTTGAAA
Organism: Cherax destructor; assembly: GCA_009830355.1. Taxonomy (NCBI): domain Eukaryota; kingdom Metazoa; phylum Arthropoda; class Malacostraca; order Decapoda; family Parastacidae; genus Cherax; species Cherax destructor. The sequence continues at coordinate 53,884 of WNWK01006073.1, read as the reverse complement.
AAGTCACTAGTGGGCGATACGTCTTCATTATAGAGATACCCAGGTATTGTACATGTATCATGCACTCAGAATACTCTTATTATCCTATGATGATATTTTTATACCTGTAATATAAACCCGTGAACAGTTTCTAGAGTTTTCTTGTCAATCCTCGCATCCCGGCCTGAGGTCTGGTCAATCAGACTGTTGGTGCGAGCTTTCCCCACATCCACACGGCTGCCGCAGCCCTGTCAGTCACGTACTTGCAGGAGAGAGCTGTCATGCTAAGATGTGATATATTTTGGTACCGAAGCCTACAATTGAAGGACCTGAGTTCGATTCCTGGAATAGGTGTCTCTTAGTACCTGCAGCCCCTGGGAGTTTTTCGATTGTTGTGGGTGGCATCCCGGGAAAGGGCCTGAAGAGAACCCCCGATGGATATAAATCACACTGCTTGGCTTTCTTGGGTTTTCCCTGTGTTATTAGTCCTCCTGGGTTACTAATACAGTAAAAGGAAAAGTTTCTTGGTATAACATAAGATTCCATCGTTGTGTAAATAAAATTATTAAACAGAAGAAATATAATATTGTTATTAAGATTATTATTATTATTATTATTATTATTATTATTATTATTATTATTATTATTATTATTATTATTATTATTATTATTATTGTCATTGTTATTGTTGTGGTTATTATTATTATTAGTATTATTATTATTATAATTATTATTATTATTATGTCTTCACTGTCTATCTGAAGGGTGAGTGCTGGCCTCAGACCGTCTTGTGTGAGACAGTGTTGCAGTGTGGCTGGTCAGAGACCTCAGAGAGATCTTCAGCTCCCACTAGTACCAAGTGCGTGCCTTGATGCTAGTGCAAGGCTCTTGATTCTTGGAAATCCAACTACCCTCCTCTTCCCCGGATCAAAGCTGATTAATATTTCTCCATGATTTTTAAACCAATGAATAATGTTACATTTAAAATGAGTCTGAAATTACTGTGTATGCGTGACTGGCGGACGTCTAATGTGAAGAGACTGGGGTGAATCTGACGTAAGATGGTGACGCAAGCGTCGCTCGGACTAATATTGAGCCTCGGAGGTAATACTCCCTGGATGATTAATAGTCGAGACGACCTTGTGTACCTTTATTGCTAGTGTACCTTACACACACACACACACACACACACACTGCCCCTGTTAATTACTCTCCAGTAAAAAGGTACCTTGGAGGTAGTCGATCATTGTGGGTCGCATCCTGGGAAATGGTCAAGTACTACAAACCACTGAGCAACTCAAATGTCTCTCAGATGATCTAATGGTGCACTATTTTTGCCCAAAGTACTCGACAAGCGAATCATGAGAGCCGAAAGGTTGAACCTGAAGCTAACCTAACAGGGTGGGGTGGCACCCTGAGACTCCCTCAGATACTAGACTATGATCACATTCACAGGTGTCCCTGTTTGCACACGATGTGAAGCTAATGCTGAAAATTCAAGTGGATGAGAATCAGGCAGAACTACAAAGGGATCTGGACAAGCTGCAAGCCTGGTCCAACAGCTGGCTCCTGGAGTTTAACTCCATCAAGTGCAAAGTCATGAAGATTGGGGAAGGTCAAGGAAGACCGCAGTACAGGCTAGAGGAGTACAGGCTAGAGGGCCAAAGACTGCAAATCTCACTCAAGGACAAGGATCTTGGAGTGTGTATAATACCGAGCACATCTCCTGAGGCGCACATCAACCAAATAACTGCTGCAGCATATGGGCGCCTAGCAAACCTAAGAATACAGTTTCGACACCTGAATTAGGAATCGTTCAAGACTCTGTACACAGTCTACGTCAGGCCCATATTGGAGTATGCAGCACCAGTGTGAAACACACACCTGGTCAAGCACGTCAAGAAATTAGAGAAAGTGCAAAGGTTTGCAACAAGACTAGTTCCGGAGCTAAGGGGCATGCCCTACGAGGAGAGGTTAAGGGAAATCGACCTGACGACACTGGAGAACAGGAGGGACAGGGAACACATGATAACGACATATAAAATACTGAGAAGAATTGACAAGCTGGAGAGGGACAAGATGTTTCAGAGATGGGACACAGCAACAAGAGTCACAGGGATGTTAGGAAGTACTTCTTTAGTCTCAGAGTTGTCAGGAAGTGGAACAATCTGTAGAGTGATGTAGTGGAGGTAGCATTCATACATAGGTTTAAGAAGAGATTCGATAAAGCTCATGGAACAGGAAGGGAGTGGACCTAGCAGCTACCAGCGAAAAGGCAGGACCAGGAACTGTGACTTAACTCTACAACCACAAATAGGTAAGTACACACAAAACGGATATATATATATATATATATATATATATATATATATATATATATATATATATATATATATATATATATGTCGTGCCGAATAGGTAAAACTTAAGATTTTCGCTTAAATAGCAACGCTTTTCTTGCCGAATAAGGCAAGCGAGAATTTGTGTATGCAGCAATTTTGCAAAAATCATTTCGAACCTAACGAATTTTTTTTTTTTATTGTGTCTGTTTATTATTAAATTATTGTAAACTTATCTAAAATATATTCAGTTGGAGTAGGCTAAATTAAATTGCGCTTGTTATTATAAGGTTAGGTAAGTTTTCTAAGGTTCTTTTGGTAAAAATTATTAATTTTACCTTTACATAAATGAAAAAATATATCTTTAAACGTATAAGATTTTTTTTTAGAAAGGACTTAATTTTAACTGACCAGTTTTACCTATTAGGCACGACATACATATATATACCACATAAACAGTAAGAATATACAGAAAAAGAACTTCTATGACCTGTCTGTATCAGTGTCAGCCTACACTCTCTTCCCACAGTTACAGAAACTTTCACTACACATTTCTTCACATGCTGCTCAGATTCTCAGAGCTTCAGAGCCTCAGAGCTTCAGATCCTCAGAGCCTCAGAGCCTCAGAGCCTCAGATCCTCAGAGCCCCAGATCCTCAGAGCCTCAGAACCTCAGATCCTCAGAGCCTCAGATCCTCAGAGTCTCAGAGCTTCAGATCCTCAGAGCTTCAGATCCTCAGATCCTCAGATCCTCAGATCCTCAGAGCCTTGGAGTCATATAGACGCCGCTAAGGTAATCTGTTACGTGGAGTTAACCCTTGTTAAGCCCAGTAACGTCGCGCAATGTGAGTTGTTTCCACTGGGGTTGATTAATGGTCTTACTTGAAGAAAAGACGCAGGATGGAGAGTAAACTGCTTTTGGGGCAACGTTTCGCTCAGTGTAGAGTTTATCAAGTCATATGGGAGTACAGATGAGTACATGGGAGTACAGTTGAGTACATGTGAGTAAAGAGGAGATACATGGGAATATGTAGAAGTATTTGGAAGCATATGGGAGTAGAGATTTCATGGGAGTATAGGGGAGTCCAGGAGTGTACGTGGGAGTACATGGGATAAACAGCTAAGACTTGGAAGTCCAGAAGTGTACGTGGGAGTACATGGGATAAACAGCTAAGACTTGGAAGTCCAGGAGTGTATGTGGGAGTACATGGGATAAACAGCGAAGACTTGGAAGTCCAGGAGTGTACGTGGGAGTACATGGGATAAACAGCTAAGACTTGGAAGTCCAGGAGTGTACGTGGGAGTACATGAGATAAACAGCTAAGACGTGGAAGTCCAGGAGTGTACGTGGGAGTACATGGGATAAACAGCTAAGACTTGGAAGTCCAGGAGTGTACGTGGGAGTACATGGATAAACAGCTAAGACTGGAAGTCCAGGAGTGTACGTGGGAGTACATGGGATAAACAGCTAAGACTTGGAAGTCCAGGAGTGTACGTGGGAGTACATGGGATAAACAGCTAAGACTTGAAGTCCAGGAGTGTACGTGGGAGTACATGGGATAAACAGCTAAGACTTGAAGTCCAGGAGTGTACGTGGGAGTACATGGGATAAACAGCTAAGACTTGGAAGTCCAGGAGTGTACGTGGGAGTACATGGGATAAACAGCTAAGACTTGGAAGTCCAGGAGTGTACGTGGGAGTACATGGGATAAACAGCTAAGACTTGGAAGTCCAGGAGTGTACGTGGGAGTACATGGGATAAACAGCTTAAGACTTGGAAGTCCAGGAGTGTACGTGGGAGTACATGGGATAAACAGCTAAGACTTGAAGTCCAGGAGTGTACGTGGGAGTACATGGGATAAACAGCTAAGACTTGGAAGTCCAAGAGTGTACGTGGGAGTACATGGGATAAACAGCTAAGATTTCCAAGTCCAGGAATGTACGTGGGAGTACATGGGATAAACAGCTAAGATTTGGAAGTCCAGGAGTGTACGTGGGAGTACATGGGATAAACAGCAAGACTTGAAGTCCAGGAGTGTACGTGGGAGTACATGGGATAAACAGTTAAGACTTGAAGTCCAGGAGTGTACGTGGGAGTACATGGGATAAACAGCTAAGACTTGAAGTCCAGGAGTGTACGTGGGAGTACATGGGATAAACAGCTAAGACTTGAAGTCCAGGAGTGTACGTGGGAGTACATGGATAAACAGCTAAGACTTGAAGTCCAGGAGTGTACGTGGAGTACATGGATAAACAGCTAAGACTTGAAGTCCAGGAGTGTACGTGGGAGTACATGGGATAAACAGCTAAGACTTGAAGTCCAGGAGTGTACGTGGGAGTACATGGGATAAACAGCTAAGACTTGGAAGTCCAGGAGTGTACGTGGAGTACATGGGATAAACAGCTAAGATTTGAAGTCCAGGAATGTACGTGGGAGTACATGGGATAAACAGCTAAGATTTGGAAGTCCAGGAGTGTACGTGGGAGTACATGGGATAAACAGCGAAGATTTGGAAGTCCAGGGGTGTACGTGGGAGTACATGGGATAAACAGCGAAGACTTGGAAGTCCACACCGCGGCTGTCTTAGTCTCTTCTGCTTCCTAGATTAAGAACTATCGTGAGGCAGGATAGTCAAACTTGACTTAACGAAGCTCTACAGTGGGCGAAACGTTGACCCAATAAAGCCTTGTTGCTCAACCTGCGTCTTTACTTCCCTTGTTCAAACCCCTGTCTTTATTGTATTCTTCTTTACTCTTGGTAGTAATAAAAAATAATTGAAACATGTCGGCCATCAGGTGTTCGAAATTTTTTTTTTTCCAAATAGACGGAAATGATGTTGTTTTTTGTCGTGTGTTTGAGAAAACATTTGAAGATGTTGGTAAACAGTGGGGATGGGGGGGGGGGCGATAGGGTTAATGTTTACGTCTGGTGATTCATGTGTTAATGAGATGTTTTTTGGCTGACTCATGTTTTGGTCAGGTGTCTATGATACTGAGTTTTGCTGCTCACTCAGGTGTTGGTGACGAGTTTGCGTTAGTGACTCAGGTGTTGGTCACGAGTTTGCGATAGTAACTCAGGTGTTGGTCATGAGTTTGTGCTACTGACTCAAGTGTTGGTCACGAATTTACGTTAGTGACTCAGATGCTGGTGTGTTAGTGACTCAGGTGTTGGTGACGAGTTTGTGTTAGTGACTCAGGTGTTGGTCATGAGTTTGTGTTAGTGACTCAGGTGTTGGTCACGAGTTTGCGTTAGTGACTCAGGTGTTGGAGAGATGTTTACGTAATTGACTCATGTGTTTGTAAGGTATCTATGTCCCTCACCGTTACTAGCCAGGTAACGCTGCTTCACTAGTAACAAGACGCAAAACTTTGCTGCTAACTTTCCTCCCTAACAACAGGAAGACAAATAACGGGGCGTTGTTGACACACTCTCCTAACAACGGGGAGATATATATCAGTGCCATTTCACTTCATCTTTAGTAAAAAAAAAACTGACATGAAACGACAGATAATAATGATATGGATGAAACGATCGACAGGGTCATTATTTCAGTTTAATAAAGAGGGAAGAGTATATATACCGAGAGGTGTTTACCTCTCAGTGTATATACACGGAAAGGTATATATCTTTCGGTGTATATACAACGAGAGGATTCAGATTATGCCACTGAAGTGGCTAATTTCGTGTGCACTTCACATCCATCCTGTGGAGGGTAGCGCAAGAGCATATGGATACACAAAATTCCTACTAACTAGGCCTCAAAAATGTTAATAGAAGTACATATGGATTTATATCAACAGTTCACTTATCTGTTACAAGCAAATCTAGGCAATTTGCTTAATATATCTGGTATCTTATTTTCATTAATAAGATATCTTGACATGTCACATAGGTTATTATACTATCCCTATATTTTTCAATAAGTGGACAATTAAGCACATAGTGTTCAAGACAGTGACCAGAGGACTGGCCACATATTTTGCATTTGGTTTGATCATCATCTGTGAGTCTCCCAAACTGCCATAAGTACTTGTAACCAAGACTAAGCCTGGCCACTACAACATCAGTCAGTACTTGTAACCAAGCCTAAGCCTGGCCACTACAACATCAGTCAGTACTTGTAGCCAAGCCTAAGCCTGGCCACTACAACATCAGTCAGTGTTTACATTGCAAGTTGCTCCATAAACATACTTATCTACGTTCATGTTATCATAGTGGGTTATAGATCTACTCAGGCTTCTTATTGCATTCCTATAACATTCTGTTTCAGTATTTACTTCTCTCCTAATATTATTCCTACTCTCTCAGTGTATATACACTCAGTGTATATACACTGAGAGTTTACTTTAATCCCTATTTAAGGTATTAAAGTATTCCTGACTAGTAGTGAAAAGCGACATTTAGCCTTAATGAAGTGAGTTAGACCTGCCTAGCATGGGCCACAAGGTTTGAAACACAGTAGTGCTGGCAGAACTGCCCATAATCAATTCTTGAAGAAGGGTCCGTGATAGGGTTGAAGGGTAGGAGTGTTGGTTTAACAACCCTCCATCAATTCCTCTACTAAGGGGTGTTCGCCGCTCCTTGTTATCCAGATGGTGGGAGTGTGACCACATAAATGGAGCTTGTTGGGGGTAAATGCCTTCATGCCAGGGTTAATGGCGAGGCATTAGTCTGTAGGATATTGCCTGATGCTGCTGCGGCCCCGTGCCGAGTCCATAGATGGGGACCTGCAGGTCTCCAGACCCGTCTTCAGGGTCCATAGACTCGGTCCTGCAGGTCTCCAGACCTGTCTTCAAGGTCCAGAAGTTCTGCATTGTTTCCTCTCAAGATGCCAAGATATGTCCATCAAGTTAATTACATTTGCATTAAAAATTTAAGTGGCCTCTACCTCTTCCATCTCTCTGGCTCTATGTAAGTGCTCTTTTTCCCTACCTCTTGATCAGATTAACAAATTCCACAATGACCTAAACATCTCTTAAACATAGGTACCCATGTATTGTGCACGTGTCTTAAGAGGAATTAAACACATGTGCAATATCTGGGTGTCTTTATTTGTAGATGTCTACAAATAAAGATGCCCAGATATTGCACATGTCTAATTCCTTATCTTGTAGGTATTTTACATCATTCTTATACAATATGTCTTATTCCCCTGTTACATGTGACATAGCAATACCAAAAATTTATAAATACGACACATGTACAGCACTTACGTCAAATATTTTTTAGTTGGTTTGTGTTTGAGAAGGGCCTACCAAGTATGGGCCTGTAGGCCTGCTGCAATCTTCATCCTTTCTTATGCTCTTATTGTCGAAACGTTTCGCCCACACAGCAAGCTTCTTCGCATGTAATCGACTGAAGAAGCCTGCTGTGTAGTCGAAAATTTTCGAGACCCAAGTGCCGCCCATGTTTCTTATTCCCCGATGACAGAAATGGGTTTTGAAGAAAGTAGACGGTATACCTGGAGTATACCTGGAGTGGGTTTCGGGGGTCAACGCCCAGTCTGTGACCAGGCTTCGTGGTGGATCAGGGCCTGATCAACCAGGCTGTTACTGCTCTGCTGGCCGCACATAAACTGACGTACGAACCACAGGCCGGATGGCCAGGTACTGACTTTAGGTGCCTGTCCAGCTCCTTCTTGAAGACAACCAGGGGTCTATTGGTAATTCCCCTTATGTATGCAGGGAGGCAGTTAAACAGTCTTGGGCCTCTGACACTTATTGTGATGCCTCTTAATGTATTAGTAGCGTCCCTAGATCTTTGAGAGTAATAGGAAACATATTTAATAAGAAAATGGCTTCAGCAGAGGAATTACATGATCCTGGTCGGCCATTATACTGATGAGAAATACAGCACGCCAATGTTTCTCTCTGAGGTAATATCGTGATAGCTTTCGTCAAGAGTTAGGATATTACCTGGGTGGAAAAGATTGGTAAATATTAGTTTACTGAGCGAATATTTCTTTTCTTTTTTTAACCTGGAGATGTTTCGCCCAGTGCTGAGCTTCGTCAGTGTAGATAAATGGTTCAGAGAACCGATAAATTAGACACATGTGCAACACGTGTGGCGAAACGTTTTCACGATAAAGATACCCGAATGTTGCACATGTGTCTAATTTATCAGCTGTGTCAGAACTTTATGAAGGTCAACACTGAGCGAAACGTTGTTAGAACACAGATTTGGTCACTAAACTGTGTGTTCTTTTATTAAACTTGATCAGAGAAAGAGAAATATAGATATAAATTTGCTTTATATTATTAATGCCAGAGTATCTGTAGTGTGGAGACGTTTCGCTCACCAATGGGTTTATCAGTCTAATGCGGAGAAAAATGCTGGATATGAAGCAGTCTGAGGTGATCAGTCCCTAACTCGGTCTTACTGAACATGATGGAGACGATGAATGATTTGTAGAAGTGTTCAATCCCTCAGTCTTGCTAGGAAGTGTTCAATCCCTCAGTCTTGCTAGGAAGTGTTCAATCCCTCAGTCTTGCTAGGAAGTGTTCAATCCCTCAGTCTTGCTAGGAAGTGTTCAATCCCTCAGTCTTGCTAGGAAGTGTTCAATCCCTCAGTCTTGCTAGGAAGTGTTCAATCCCTCAGTCTTGCTAGGAAGTGTTCAATCCTCAGTCTTGCTAGGAAGTGTTCAATCCTCAGTCTTGCTAGGAAGTGTTCAATCCCTCAGTCTTGCTAGGAAGTGTTCAATCCCTCAGTCTTGCTAGGAAGTGTTCAATCCCTCAGTCTTGCTAGGAAGTGTTCAATCCCTCAGTCTTGCTAGGATGTGTTCAATCCCTCAGTCTTGCTAGGAAGTGTTCAATCCCTCAGTCTTGCTAGGAAGTGTTCAATCCCTCAGTCTTGCTAGGATGTGTTCAATCCCTCAGTCTTGCTAGGAAGTGTTCAATCCTTCAGTCTTGCTAGGAAGTGTTCAATCCCTCAGTCTTGCTAGGAAGTGTTCAATCCTTCAGTCTTGCTAGGAAGTGTTCAATCCTTCAGTCTTGCTAGGAAGTGTTCAATCCTCAGTCTTGCTAGGAAGTGTTCAATCCCTCAGTCTTGCTAGGAAGTGTTCAATCCCTCAGTCTTGCTAGGAAGTGTTCAATTCTTCAGTCTTGCTAGGAAGTGTTCAATCTCTCAGTCTTGCTAGGAAGTGTTCAATTCTTCAGTCTTTAGAAGTGTTCAATCCTCAGTCTTGCTACGGAAGTGTTCAATCCCTCAGTCTTGCTAGGAAGTGTTCAATTCTTCAGTCTTGCTAGGAAGTGTTCAATCTCTCAGTCTTGCTAGGAAATGTCACGTCATTTCCACTACCGTCACGTCTTGTCTACTACCGACATGTCATTTCCACTACCGTCACGTCATATCCGCTACCGTCACGTCATTTCCACTACCGTCACGTCATTTCCACTACCGTCACGTCATTTCCACTACCGTCACGTCATTTCCGCTACCGTCACGTCATTTCCGCTACCGTCACGTCATTTCCACTACCGTCACGTCATTTCACTACCGTCACGTCATTTCCACTACCGTCACGTCATTTCCACTACCGTCACGTCATTTCCACTACCGTCACGTCATTTCCACTACCGTCACGTCATTTCCACTACCGTCACGTCATTTCCACTACCGTCACGTCATTTCCACTACCGTATGTATGTATACACCTTACCGTCACGTCATTTCCACTACCGTCACGTCATTTCCACTACCGTCACGTCATTTCCGCTACCGTCACATCATTTCACATTACCGTCACATCGTTCAGATCAGTGACGCGGGTCTACCCAAGATTACTTTCTTAAAAGAATAATTAGAATATTTATGATGTTCAGGATATATACACTGTGAGGTGTATGTTTCTAAGTATATATACACTGTAAGGTGTATACATACTGAAAACTGAAACGTTTTCTAATAAATATGCGTAGTGTTTGTTTACGTGTCTTTCTAAACCAATAATGTTGGTAGAATTACCGACAATATGTTGGGTAAAAGGACACAAGGGCAACTAATGTGACATTTTATTGTGGCAACGTTTCGTTCTCCAGGAGCTTTATCAAGCCGTTACAAACAATGCATGGACACAGAGGGTATATATATAGGCTTAGAGTGAGGTGAAATAGTAGTGGTAGTAGTAGTAGTAGTAATAGTAGTGGGTGCCCCGGTGGCCTGGTGGTTAAAGCTCTCGCTTCACACACGGAGGGCCCGGGTTCGATTCCCGGCGGGGTGGAAACATTTCCGACGCGTTTCCTTACACCTGTTGTTCTGTTCACCTAGCAGGAAATAGGTACCTGGGTGTTAGTCGACTGGTGTGGGTCGCATCCTGGGGGACAAGATTGAGGACCCCAATGGAAATAAGACAGACAATTCTCGATGACGCACTGACCTTCTTGGGTTATCCTGGGTGGCTAACCCTCCGGGGTTAAAAATCAGAACGAAATCTTCTCTTATGATAGTAATACAATATGGTACCATCAAAATAGGTTAGACAAATATTTCTGTTGTGTTCTTGTGTAGTATCAGTAGCAGAGACTATGTGATGGCAGGGTCTACTGTTTTGACTAAGATTTTTGCTAATACTTCAGAGATGATGAAGCTGCCTTTATTTTGCGTGATTGTGTTAGAAACAGAGATTAATGATGATTCAAGGCATTTACGTCTGCGGAAATTAGGCTCTCTGATCACTAGTCGGGCGTCGTTGAATTTCATGAGGTGATTGGTACGCAGGCGTTGTTCAAATTATCATTCCTGTATGCGTTAATGTGTTCATTGAGACGTGTTTCAAGGTTCCTTGCTGTTTCCCCTACATATATCCTGCCACAGCCTCCACAAGGTATAGTGTAAACTCCTGCATTGACTGGTTCATAGTGGTTCGATTTTGTCCTGGTTAGATCCCTTATGGGAGTGATGGCGACACTAGTGGAAACGATGTAGATCAGTGAAGGTTTGGTGTATGTACATTGCTCGTCAAGAAAGTCAGGACTATAAATTCGGCATGTCTCTCAGTGGATATACCCTGAGAAACAACTTTAATCCCTTCAGTAGGTATTCAAGTATTCTTGACTGGTGGTGAATGGGTGACATGCAGCCATAATGACCCTCGTGAAGTAGATAGACTTTAAACCCCCTCTCACCAACCAACCTCACCCAGAACCATACCTATACATAACGCAGCGGACAAGCAGAGGATACATTATCTAAATAATTTTGACTTAACTCCAAAAATTCCGATGCAGTGACCCCTGAAACGTCTCCTTACGAAGACATATTACAAGAAAACATTTGAGTGGATTAATGGTGAGCGATAAATTACGGAATATATTGTTCAAAATGCTCTTCAGCGAGAGTTGTTCATCTTGGCGAGTCTCTGAGCAGAATTATGATGGTGCTGCTGGTGGCGTCTCCGGAGATGTTGTCCAAAATATTTGTGTACATAATAAAACTTTTATTAGTGAATTAATAAAAATAATGCTGCTGCTGCTGTTGTTGTTACTGCTGTTGTTGTTACTGCTGTTGTTGTTACTGCTGTTGTTGTTACTGCTGTTGTTGTTACTGCTGTTGTTGTTACTGCTGTTGTTGTTACTGCTGTTGTTGTTACTGCTGTTGTTGTTACTGCTGTTGTTGTTACTGCTGTTGTTGTTACTGCTGTTGTTCTTACTGCTGTTGTTGTTACTGCTGTTGTTCTTACTGCTGTTGTTGTTACTGCTGTTGTTGTTACTGCTGTTGTTGTTACTGTTGTTGTTACTGCTGTTGTTACTGCTGCTGTTGTTGTTACTGCTGCTGTTGTTACTGCTGATGCTGATGTTGTTACTGCTGCTGCTGTTACTGCTGCTGGTGATGTTGTTGTTACTGCTGCTGCTGTTGTTACTGCTGCTGCTGCTGGTGCTACTGCTGTTGTTGTTGCTGCTGCTCCTACTGCTGTTGTTGCTGCTGCTGGTGCTACTGCTGTTGTTGTTCCTGCTGCTGGTGCTACTGCTGTTGTTGCTGCTGCTGGTGCTACTGCTGTTGCTGCTGCTTCTACTGCTGCTACTGTTGCTGCTGCTGGTGCTACTGCTGTTGTTGTTGCTGCTGCTTGTGCTACTGCTGTTGCTGCTGCTTCTACTGCTGCTACTGTTGCTGCTGCTGGTGCTACTGCTGTTGTTGTTCCTGCTGCTGGTGCTACTGCTGTTGTTGCTGCTGCTGGTGCTACTGCTGTTGCTGCTGCTTCTACTGCTGCTACTGTTGCTGCTGTTGTTGTTGCTGCTGCTGCTTGTGCTACTGGTTGTTGTTGCTGCTGATATTACTACTACTGCTACGACTACGACTACTACTACTGCTGCTGTTGCTGCTACTACTGCAACTGCTGTTGCTGCTACTACTGCAACTGCTGTTGCTGTTACTGCTGCTGCTACTGCTGCCGCTGCTGTTGCTGCTGCTACTGCTGCTGTTGCTGCTACTACTGCTGCTGCTGTTGCTGCCGCTGCTGCTACTGTTGCTGCTGCTGTTGTTGCTGCTGCTGCTGGTGCTACTGCTGTTGTTGTTGCTGCTGCTGGTGCTACTGCTGTTGCTGCTACTGCTGCTGTTGCTGCTACTGCTGCTGTTGCTGCTACTGCTGCTGTTGCTGCTACTACTGCTGCTGTTGTTGCTGCCGCTGCTGCTGTTGTTGCTGCCGCTGCTGCTACTGTTGCTGCTGCTGGTGCTACTGCTGTTGTTGCTGCTGCTGGTGCTACTGCTGTTGTTGTTGCTGGTGCTGCTGGTGCTACTGCTGTTGCTGCCACTGCTGATATTACTACTACTGCTACGACTTGTTACAAAATGACACGATATCTATTAGTAATAGACATCTCCAGTGAACACTAGAAAGGATAGCCCTTCTAGCATCCAGCCTGTTACTGGGCTTTTGCAACAAAGTCAGTATCCTGGTCCAGTTATCCGATATATTCAATAAGCTCCATGAGGATTACAACCGGTAGGGTACTAACCAAAGCATAAGATTTAATATGTTTATTAACAAAGTTAGTGTCTAGGGTTTCAAAGTAAATAAATGTACATATGATCAGGATGTTCATTAAGTAATGCATTAGGAGGTTAATTAGGAGGTTAGCTCCTACACTGCTCTCATATACCATAAGGCTGTGCTGAGGGCACATATATCCAAATGACTCTGAAGTACCATCAGGTACAATGTCAGTAAGTACAATAATATAGATATATGCAAATAAGAATATACGTGTGTATGAGTGAGCTTCAGGTAAATCTAAGACTCGACTCAACCAGTGTCCGACTGAACTTCTCATAAGCTAGCTTCTCTAACAAACTGACAATCAGAACAGCTTGATTGTCCAGTAAAATGACCAATTCGCAGAACAGCAATATAACAAGCAACAGCAACACAGCGTCAGGAACAAGGAGATAGAAAATCGACCCTAACTGGGGACCATCAATAGATCCTCCAAAACAGTCACAAAACTCCCTTTCTACTGAAGCTAGGTTCAGCATAAACAATCCCAAAACTGTGGCGGTGCACAGATGCCTTATCGAATTAGGTCAGGAGCTGTAGCTAGAGACCTGAGTTGTCTCAGTGTCAATGTGACACACAACCCAGAAAAACGTCGAAAATCACTGTCTAGTCTATCCTGTGTGAACAGAGTTACACAGAGTCCTGAGAAGTATGTTTCGTCTCACCACCGAACACATACTCTACCCAAACAGAGTCTAAATGGCGAGAAAACAAGCAGAGACACGAGCGAGGTGTTGACACAACGATGTCCAGCTTGTAGTGCTCTCGAGGAAGGAGCAGCAGCCACCCACCTCAGGTGGAATCACGTGACTCCCTCCCAACAACTAGACGCCGGCAGTATAACAAGCGTAGTGTCATAATCGGTAGTTTGCCAACTCCAAGGCAGCTACTACAAACATGAGTACAATATATAATGTTACATCCTACTCAAATAAAAGCTAAGTCAAATATAAGTCCAATAATATTATAAAGCACGATATTAACGATTTAGCTATTATCGAGAATATCAGCAATATAAAATTATAGAAAATGGAAAATATACATTATAAATTTACATATATATACATTGGGGCCCATAATGTGGACGCAATACGACTACTACTACTACTACTACTGCTGCTGCTGCTGCTGCTGCTGCTGCTGCTGCTGCTGCTATTACTACTACTACTACTATTACTGCTGCTGCTGCTACTATTACTATTACTTCTACTTCTACTATCACTATTACTACTACTGCTACTCCTACTACTACTACTACTACTGCTACTCCTACTAGTACTACTCCTACTAGTATTACTACTACTACTACTAGTATTACTACTACTACTACTGAGATATTTTCGGTTACACAAACGGTAATTTTAATAGAATTTTCACACTTTTTTAAATTCCAGAGAAAGCTTTGATTTGGCCAAGGCTTCGCTCATTGTAGAGCTTCAGCGAGTCATCATTAAGCTCTACCAAGTGCAGAATATAGGCCAAATAAAAGACTGATCTGCTACTCGTTTTTGTTCACAGCCAGCAAGCGTAATTGACAAGGTTTGCAATAACCTGAACGTGTAGCTGCTGTTGTCTGGCTGAAGCAACATTGCACAGGAGTGCAATCTCCCGCTATGCTGGTGCCAGAGTCATCTGTAAAATCTTGCATTTGTGGTCACAGTGGTGGCCTATGCTAACCTCCCTGTCGTGGAGAACCTCCACGACTTCGGTGTTCTTCACACCAACTCCAAAACCGAGGGACTGATTACCTCATCTTTTGTATATAGTTCTACTGTCTTCAAATTATGTCCTAGAATTTGTATTGATAAAGCCACTGGATGGCGAAACGTCTACAATAAAGATACCCAGATGTTACACATGTGTCTTAATTTCATCTTGTTGTTATTGTATACCATTCTTATACAACTCCCTGTGGTGTATAAATGTACCTAGTTGGATGAATCTTATTGTAGCCAGCTGGCCCAGTGGTTTACGCACTGGCCTGGAGTTTTACGACTCATTCGCCATGGGTTCTAACCCCACCCGTGCCGTGGTTTGTAGATACTAGTAGTCAAAGGCACTTATCGATTGATACTTGTTTTTTTATATATATACGTAACCTATATGTACTCACTCATATGTGGTTTCAGGAGTCGAGTCACAGCTCCTGGCACCACCTCTTCGCTGGTTGCAACTAGGTTCACTCCCTCCCGGCTTCAAGTGCCTTGTCGTACCTTTTCTTAAAGCTATGTATGGATCCCACCTCTACCACTTCACCCACTAGTTTGCTCCACTTCCTGGCAACTCCAAGACTGAAGAAATACTTCCTAATATCCCTGTGACTCATCTAAGTTCTCAACTTCCAGTTGTTTTCCCTAATTACTGTGTCCCATCTCTGAAACATTCTTTCTCTGTTCAGTTTGTCAATTCCTCTCAGTATTTGTACGTCGTTATTATATCTTCCCGAGTCCTCCTGTCCTCCAGTGTCGACAGGTCGATTTCTCTTAACCCTCCTAGTAGGACATACCCCTTAACTCCGGGATTAGTCTTGTTGCTAACCTTTGCACTTTCTCTAATTTCTTGACGTGCTTGATCAGGTGTGGGTTCCATACTGGTGCCGCATACTCCTGTTATTCCTGCTTGCTCCTCTAGTTTACAATGCAAGAAAATGCAATGTACCTACCCCTCCTCTTTCTCTTGTCTTTCTTCTGTCACCTTGTCGTAAAACTCCAATAAGTCTGTGACACAGGATTTCCCTTCCCTGAAACCGTGCAGATTATCGTGCATAAGCTCATTCTTTCTAGGTGCTCCGCCACTCTTCTCCTTATAATTTTTTCCATGATTTTGCATACTATACATGTCAGTGACACTGGTCTATAGTTTAATGCCACCTGCCTGCCTCCTCTCTTTAAAATTGGGACTACATTTGCTGTCTTCCACACCTCAGGTAGGTGCCCAGTTTCGATTGATGTGTTGAAGATTATTATTAGTGGCACACATAGTGCCTCTGCCTCTTCTCTCAGGACCCATGGAAAGAAATTGTCCTGTCCCACCATCTTTGAGGTATCTAGTTCACTTAGCAGCCTCTTCACCTCCTCGATTGTGTGTATTGTGTCCAGCACTTGTTGGTGTACCCCACCATTCCGTCTAGTTCTGGAGTCCTTTCTCTCTCCACTAAAAATATTTCCTTAAATCTTGTGTTTAGCTCTTCACATACTTCTTTGTCGTTTCTTGTGATCTCCCATCCTTCCTTCCTCAGCTTGATCACCTGGTCCTTGACTGATGTTTTCCTCCTGATGTGGCTGTACAACAGCTTTGGTTCAGACTTGGCTTTTGATGCTATGTCATTTTCGTATTGTTGCTTGGCCTCCCTCCTTATCTGTGCATATTCATCTCTGGCTTTTCGATTAATCTCGTTATTTTCCTGGGTCCTTTGTCCTCTACACATTTTTCATTCTCTAGCGCACATAGTTTTGGCCTCTCAACACATTTGGGTGAACCGAGAACTCGTTCTGGTGTTCCCATTGTTTCTGTTGCCATTGGGTATGAACCTCTCCCCTGTCACTTTGCATTTTTGTTGTCAAGTATTCCATCATTTCATTTACTGATTTTTCCCCAGTTCTCTTTCTCACTGATCTTCATGCAGGAAATTTCTGATGCCTGTGTAATCCCCTCTTTTGCAGTTTGGCTTCTCCCTTCCTATTCTTCCTGTGTCCCTCTCCACTTGACACTCAGGACCACGTGATCACTGGCTCCGGGGGGCCTTTTATATGTGATGTCCTCAACGTCTGAACTACCAAAGGTGAATATGACGTCCAGTCTTTCTGGTTCATCTTCTCTGGTAGTGTTCCTTACGTGTTGATACATGATGTTTTCCAGTACCACCTCCATCATCTTAGCTCTCCACGTTTCTGGTCCCCCATGTGGCTCCAGGTTTTCCCAGTCATTCTTGTGACTGAAATCACCCACAATTAGTAACTTTTCCCTGCCCATGTGGGTACTTCTGGCCATCTCAGCTAGTGTACTCATCTAATTGAGGTTGCAGGGGTCGAGACTTAGCTCCTGGCCCCTCCTCTTCACTGACCGCTACTATGTTCTCTCTCTCACTGCTCCATGAGCTTTATCATACCTCGTCTTAAAGCTATGTATGGCTCCTGCCTCCCCTACATCACTTGCTAGACTATTCCACTTCCTGACAACTCTATGACTGAAGAAATAATGTGTGTGTGTGTGTGTTTGTAGAACCATTACAATTATTCTAAATACCATGACAGGCAATGAACAGTAATTACTCAGTAATTCCGTCGTGCTTAATGTTAGAATAATTAAACTAATATCTTATGACCCAACAACAAACATTTAACACAGCTTAATTGCCTTTTAAAATACATGAATTTTTCCCGGGCAGATAATATTAATGAGTTTGGATTACTTTAATTATTATAACTGAATACGGTAATTACGAGTGCATAAAAATCTTAATTATTATTCGGATTTCGCTTCAGAACAAAAAAAAAGAAATTCCAGACAATTGTTTCTTTGTTTCATCAGTTATTGTTAATGGAAGATTATTTTTGCACTCGGCCTGAGCTGTCTGTTGATGGTTGCAGGGGATGGGAACGGAGGGGGGGGGGTCGTGGGGTCTGGGGGTCAGCATTAATATGTGCGCGGCTTGTTGACATTGGTTTTACAAGTGGGAAAAGATTGAAATTAGACTTGTAGTATCCACGACCAGGAATGTGCTCGGGCCAGGAGGCAGAGCCAGTGTATCTTCTGGGTCCCCGGTGTTTGTAGCATGGTGGTCAAGTGGTTTTAAGGCGTCGGGAGGGTGGCTTGGTTTCCAGGATCCAGGCTAAATGTCCAGGGTTCGATTCCTGGCTGGTCGCTTTAATATATAATATATATATATATATATATATATATATATATATATATATATATATATATATATATATATATATATATATATATATATATATATAACGGTAGAGTGTTATATAACGAGTTACAGCGTAACGTTACGTATGTTTGAGCCTTGCTTCCCAAGGTCTCTGGTTACGACAGGTTAACTGGAAAATCCATTCTGTTGTGTGAGGCGGAAGTGACAGGTGTTACTTTGTGTTTCTCTATGACAGTAAACCCTGACAACAGCGTCTGTCTCTCACACGTGTAATTTATATCTCCCACATGTGTACAGATGATCACACATGTGTTCTCTCTGTCTGTCTATCAATCTCTTTCTCTCTGTCTGTCTGTCTCTGTCTCTGTCTGTCTGTCTGTCTGTCTCTCTCTCGCTCTCTGTCACATAATCATTCACAGTGAATCTTGTACCATTCAATGAATAATTTACGCACAATTCCACACAATACTGATTCAGAGATTCACACGAGGACGAGTTTTTTTATATAAATGACCTACTATTGAATATAATCAAGAGAAAACAGGTTTCAGAACGACGCTTCACTAGGACGACGTTTCGTTCTGTGTAAAGTTTAATCAAGCCATTAAGTGTTTCGCCCCATGTAGAGCTCCATCAGTTCACTGCTTCAAAACAGTGACATTGATCACTGTTCACTGTACACCTGACGTTGTAGGGAAGAACATGTAACAATATTCAGATCTGATCTTAGGGAATAAAGCGGAAATTGATTTAGACCCAGAGTTTTAAGAGGCCGGAGAGAAAAGGGAAAAGGAGAGGCAGAAAGGATGGAAGATTGAGGAGATAATAGAGATGGAGAAATTAGTTCAGAGGAAGAAAAGCACTGAACTCCGGATAATCAAAAGTCAGAAAAAATCCTTTAGAATGTAAGCAAGAGTTTCCCCCCCCCAAGGGGACAATTATCTATCAAGGTTAATACATAGCTTTTGAGTATGTAGCGCCAGCATGAAGCCCACACATTGTTAAGTTAAAATCAACTTATGGTACTGGACGGACAGAAACGTGTTCTCGTGTTTGGTGAAGCTGTGTATAGTCTGGTCATTTGTGCATTACTGGGCAAGGTGTGCATGATGTCATCATTTTGATCATGTGTACTCACTAGTTTGTGGTTTCAGGGGTCGAGTCACAGCTCCTGTGTGTATGTATGTATGTGTATGTGTGTGTGTATGTGTATGTGTGTGTGTATGTGTATGTGTGTGTCCGTGTGTGTGTGCGTGTGTATATGTGTATGTGTGTGTGTGTTTGTGTATGTGTGTTTGTGTATGTGTGTACTCACCTAATTGTGGTTGCAGGGGTCGAGACTCAGCTCCTGTGTGTGTGTGTGTATGTGTGTGTGTGTGTGTGTGTACTCACCTAATTGTGGTTGCAGGGGTCGAGTCACAGCTGGAAGGGTCGAGTGTGTGTGTGTGTGTGTGTGCGCGTATGTGTATGTCTGTAGCTTTATCTGCCTAACTTTGGTGTTTTAGAGATCTCAAAACAAGATGAACATCACCCGGTCCTAGTTCTGACAGTTTATTTTGGACTAAAATTACCTCTAACCAAACTACTGTTGCACTGTGTGCGTGTTTTTTTGTTACTGTCTGGCCTTATATAGACCCGGGCATGCAGACAGTGCCCAGAAAGTGGTTTAGTGTGTCATAAACCCACTAAACAGTAGCTGTCAGCTGAACCATAAACCCAAGAACACGGGTATATGATATATCTGGTTTGCTACCAAATATTCCCTACTTTCTTGTGTTGTTCCTTTACTTTATTAAGCAAATTTCCTAAATTTGCTTGTAACAGATAAGTGAACTGTAGATATAAATCCAGATGACCTCCTGTAAACCCTTTTAGGGCCTAGTTCCTGGGCCTTTTGTATATCCATAGGCTCGTGCTCTCCGTCCACAGGATGTAAACAAAGTGCACAATAGCCACTTCGGTTGCATAATCTAATCTGAGATCAATTTTTTTTTGCGTGTGCTGAGTCTTGGTAACGAGGGTTGATGTGATAAGCTTGAGCTGGTCCATAGTTTAAGATCCTGTGGGCGGCAGTCAAAATATTACGGAGGCACAGAGACTGATAGCTCAGCAGGTTAGAGTAGTAATGAACCCTTTGCATGTTCATATCTGTTTACATTTGTACTGAGTTATTTATACTGACATGAATTCAGTCAGTGATGGCACATCGTTGTATAGAGTGTTATCAAGTCTATGACTTGATGAAGCTCTATAGAGAGGTGACTTTATAAAGCTCTATAGAGAGAGAGAGATAGAGAGAGAGAGACATGACTTGATAAAGCTCTACGCAGAAAACACGATTTAACGTAGCTGTACACTACGCAGACAGGATACGTGACTTGATAAAAGCCACAGGTGCAAAACGAGCTTCAATTGCGACAACGTATCTCTTTGTGTCACCTAGAGTAGTTCTCCTAGGGCGAAACGTTGTCGTAATAAACGCTTCCTCCGCTCCAAAAAAAAAAAAAATATCCCCGTTTCACGCACATATTTCAACTGTACCTAGCAACCATTTGGAGCACCTGGAACCCCCTTTAGCTCAGCTCCTTGACAAAGCTCCACACGCCTCAGCCAGAGTGAGCATTCCAGCCTCAGCACTTTTCTACTCTGCTGTCTAACTCGTTCGGTCAATACGAGCTGAGGAAGGTCCGTAGCTATTACCAAGTACACGCATTTCTTTGGTAAATAACGAGACTGGAACACGAAGTTTTGGGGCGTGAGTAACGTCCATAGGAAGAGGCTATAGGAAGAGGCTATAGGAACAGGCTATAGGAACGGGCTATAAGAACGGGTTATAGGAAGAGGCTATAAGAAGAGGCTATAAGAAGAGGCTATAGGAAGAGGCTATAGGAAGAGGCTATAAGAACAGGCTATAGGAATAGGCTATAGGAACAAGCTATAGGAAGAGACTATAGGAAAAGGCTATAGAAAAGGCTATTGAGGTGTAGAGGGACATAAGTACCTTCAAGGGGTAGGTGCCTTGATGCTGGTGAAGATTCCTGATTCATATAATAGGAGATATCCCCTCTTCTTGTTTCGATTAAACCTGACTCCCTCATATTCCCTAAGTACTGCATGACAATACTACTGCTACTACTACTATTACTACTACTGCTACTACTACTATTACTACTACTGCTACTACTACTATTACTACTACTGCTACTACTACTATTACTACTACTGCTACTACTACTATTACTACTACTGCTACTACTACTATTACTACTACTGCTACTACTACTATTACTACTACTGCTGCTGCTGCTATTACTATTACTACTGCTGCTGCTACCAACTATTACTACTACTACTACTACTACTACAACAACTACTACTACTACTACTACTACTACTACTACTACTAATAGTAATAATAATAATAATAATAGTATAAAGTACCTTAGATACTGATGATTCTGTTGCTGCTGCTTCTGTTGCTGTTAACATTACTGTTGTTGCTACAACTGTAGTGACCTTGTTGCTGCTGTTCTTGCTGCTGATGCTGTTCGACCGATGGTTCTGCTGTTGTTCCTTTTGTTGCGCTATTGTTGCTGATGGTGCTGCTTCTGTTGTTCTTCTATTGCTACTGCTGCTGTTACTGTCGCTGCTACTGCTTCTGTTGCTACGGCTGCTCTACTTTCAAAACAATAGCACTTAATAAGAGAAGGAATCCTCATTCTCCCACCCTAGCAAAAAGAATCCATCTACACCATATATATATACCCTGGGGCATTGTGCCCGTACCTCAGTGGCACCTCCAAGCTTCGGAAATTTACGAGAACAAGAATAACACGAGAGCAAGAATAATACAAGAGCAATAAGAATAACACTAGTGATTTACCGAGATGAGGTCATTGTTGTGTTGAAAAAACATTCCTTGCAAGAGTGTGGGAACAGGTGTCGAGAGGTGTTGAATACTATGATGGATACCTCAGAAGAATTAGAATGACTGTGTCATCGCACAAACTAACTCACAATGGATTGCGCCCTTGATCCCAGTACCTAAGATGGACGGTAACTGGGGCCCGGTAATTGACTTTATGAAGTTGAATGCTAAAACAATACCAGATCGTTTCCCACTTCCTGTACTTAGTGACCTTTTACACAATATCCGAGTTAACAAAGTCTTTTCGACCCTAGACTTGTTACAAGGGTTTTGGCAAGTCCCTCCACGAGGACAGCCAAGACCTAACCGCATTTTCTACTCCTACAGGTCATTATCATTTCCTCAGAATGCCCTTCGGGTTATGCTCATCACCTATCACATTTTCGAGGCTCCTGACGAACGTATTTATAGGCCTCATAGGTAACTATCTAATGGTGTACCTAGATGACGTAATCGTCATGCTCGAAGCCATGGAGACGCACCTCAATAGACTTGACCTGGTACTTGGTAAGCTTGAAGAAGCTAATTTAAAGATAAAACTGTTTAAATGTCAATTTTTCAACTCAGAGATCAAGTTTCTTGGTCATGTTATGACTGACCAAAAAAAAAGTTACTGTTGTACAAAATTTTCCATCTCCAGAAACTGCTGATGCTGTAAGATCCTTTGTGGGCTTAACAGGTTTTCACAGATCTTTCATAGCAAATTTCTCTTCTATAGCAGCTCCTCTAACTGAGTTGCTTAAGAAAGATGCTCCTTTAGTTTGGACCTTCCATCAAAAAAGAACATTCCAAATTCTCAAAGAAAAGCTAACATTAGTACAGTAGTAGCAGATCCTCCATTCAGCGCCAAGGATGTAAATAATGCTCAGTGAACAGATCTCATGTGGTCTGATGCGATTCGATTCCTTCTCCAGGAAGATCGAACTCTGTGAATCTACCAGCACCTATCAGTGACTTTGTCATGAACCAAGTGTTATTGTATCGCATAGCCGATCTTGATATTCCTAGCAGAAGAGTACATCAGCTAGTAATTCCGAAGTCACTAGTGAATGTAATCCTGCACCTAGTTCATACCAGCACACGCTGGTATGGATCGTTCTGTAAAACAAGCCAGATTAAAATACTTCTGGCTTCGCATGGCAACCAACAGTTCTGAATATGTTAAGAAATGTAGTGTTTGCATGTAGCGTAAAGGAAATGTTAGTGAGCCCTATCTAGTCCAAGTGTATCCCACTACTAGCAAACCTTAGGAAAGGGTAGAACTAGATTTGTTAACTAATTTCCAATGTTCCGTCCAGGGCAACAAACATCTGTGTGTTATGGTCGACCATTTCACCAGATACTGTGAGTTAGTTCCTATGGCAGATAAGACTGCCATGGGAACTAAAGCATTTAAGCTAAAGCTTTTAAGGAACGCATAATCTACAAGTATAGCACTCCTAAGTCCCTAGTAACAGATAACAGAGGTGAATTCCATAATGAGATTCTTGAAAAGTTGTGCACTTTGTACAAGATCTCTAAGTCAACCATTCTTCCTCATCATCCTGTCAGCAATAATTAATCCCAATAGTGCAACTTGGGATGAAGTTATACATGATATTCAGTGTGCTATCAGTTCTGCTTACAGTTCCTCTATAGGTGATATCCCACATTATGCATTGTATGGTGTAGATAAGTGCTTACCCTACGAGTTATTATATTCCACACCAAAACCAAATTATAATCCAGATGATTTCGAAGCCATTTGTACCAGCTTAGCCCAAAGTGTCTTCAGAAGAATCCGAGAAACACTTCACAAATCAACAGAAGAATTTACAAGAATTACTAACACTTGAGCAAAGCCAACCAAAATTAAAGTAGGCTCAAGAGTTATGACAGCTAATTTCAGTTAAACATCCACAATGCCAAAGTTCGACCAAAAGTCTGTTGGTGACTAGAGTAGTTGAACACGTCAGTGGAAATAAGTATAAGGTTAGAGAGATTAATACTGATCAGTACAAAGAATCGCACTTAGATCATATGAAGTTAATATGCGATGAGGTTGATGAGATTTCTGACACCCAAACAAATGAACCAGATTGACAATCCTCATGTACCAGGACTTTTTAACAACCTGAGTGACGAACAACCTGATTGTTGCTATTCCTTACGTGCACGATAAACGATGAGAAATCCTCAAGTTTCAGTTGTTAATGCTATAGTTGATCTTCCTCGGTTATGGCATGTGTTAGCTGTGGCAACAGAATCTGACCCCCCTAGAGATGATGACCACTCTGCATATGTGCATCTCACCTTGGCAGAGTTGGAGTTAAATGTATATAACTTGTAGAGATGATTAGTATAATCCAATAGTTACTCAACTGTGTGTAACAAGTCTCATAGTATATCAATTTAATTGTAGATAACATATTTTTTATAGTGTTCACGTTCTCTCCGAATTCTGAGATTTAACAGTAAAAGACTTGTGGGTACCAAGTTTGCCTTTTCTGTTCAACATTTTCTTCTGTGTAAATAATTTTCATCAGAATCCATAGATCATGTGAATAACAATTGATCTCATTCTCAATTGTTTACCTGTGTTCTCATTAATACCATGATCCATCATGATTTGTAATGTATTACGTTCAAATGTTTTATGTTGTTTTGTACAGTGTTTCCTAGGATTGTATAGAATCAGCCCAGAACCCAAAATGTCTGCTGTCTAGTATTAGTTTAGCTGTATGTCGGGGACGCCATACGTTAGTGTCGCTGAGCTGTCAACAGTGATCTTGTAGTAGTAATTGAAATATCATTTATACTCTGCCTCTCTTGAACTTGAACGATTCGCCAGTACGTGTCCCAGCCCGGGTCTTTTCCAGATGGTGACCCAGCCAGGCTCTCTTGCTAGCCATGACATCACAGACTCCCAAGTGCCCTGGGACGTGCTACGTGAGTCGGTGGAGATAGTCGGTTAACCCTGAGGCTAGGGATGTGGACATGCTGGGCATCGTTACTCATTCACTAAATATAATACCCTGTATAACAGCCTACAGTGAGTAAATTTCACCTTCACTCCAAACTACAAAAACCCCACAGATACCACCCTGTGAGGGATACCTCAAGAGATGACCACCATGTGAGGAATACCTACCCATGAGGGATACCTCAAGGGATGACCACCATGTGAAGAATACCTACCCATGAGAGATACCTCGAGGGATACGTACCTATGAAGGATATCTCCAGGGATACCTACCTATGAGGGATACCTCGAGAGACACTACCTGAGGGATACCTACTTATAGAGTGGTTTCCCTCCATGAGGGAAATCACTCTGCGAGGGATATCTCCCTGTGAGGGGATTCCTCAAAGGATACCTACACTCTTGTGTATACCCTCAGGCCCTCTTGTACACCCTCACACCCTCGAATACACCCTCATATACACCCCTCACACTTTCGTGTACACCTTCGTTTACACTCTAGTGTATACCCTCACACCCTCGTGTACACATCTTCGTGTACACCCTCATGTACACCCTTGTGAACACCCTCACACCCTCGTGTACACCTCATGTGCTCAGTAATTACCTAAACAATGCACTAATATGCTGTAAGTAGCACGCCCAGCGAGAGCTTATTAATATTATGAGAGGTTACTGAAGGGTGTTGCTAGGTGCTACGTGTTGCTAGGTGCTACGTGTTGCTAGGTGCTGGGTGTTGCTAGTTGCTGGGTGTTTCTTGTTGTTATGTGTTTCTAGATGTTGCTAGGTGCTGGATGTTGCTAGGTCCTGGGTGTTGCTTGTTGTTATGTGTTTCTAGATGTTGCTAGGTCCTGGGTGTTGCTTGTTGTTGTGTTTCTAGGTGTTGCTAGGTGCTGGGTGTTGCTAGGTGTTGGGTTTTGCCTCAAATATGGAGACAGAAACTCAGATTAATTGAGTACGTATACATACATACAATATATATATATACATGTGTATGGAAAAGCTCATTAGATAATAAGGGAGTGAGTCCCTGGGTGAGCTTTCTCACCCCAGGATGGTCACGATGGTGTCTCACAGGGTAATATGTAACTTAATAACTTACCTGAACACGGATACCACCACCACTACCACCACTACCACCACCTCTACCACCACTACCACCACCACCACCACTACCACCACTACCACCACCACCACCACCACAACCACTACCACCACCACTACCACCACTACCACCACTACCACCACTACCACCACCACCACCACTACCCCCACCACCACCACTACCACCACCACCACAACCAACTACCACCACCACCACCACCACCTACCACCCCCGCCACCACCACCACCACCTACCACTACCACCACCACCACCTACCACCACTTACCACCACTACCACCATCTCCTACCTCAACATACAATTACCCATGCATGGATAAATACGAAATTTCACGTGGATCAATGCCATAGTATTTTGTTCTAGAGAAATGGTAGAATGGTGTTGATTTATGGTGGCATCTATTGTGTGTGTGTGTGTGTGTGTGTGTGTGTGTGTGTGTGTGTTGTGTGTGTGTGTGTGTGGTGCACAATATGGTCTTTTAGTATTGTCCTTTGAACTCTGTTTTATACAAAGCTCAGATAATCTGGGTCATTGAACGCCAGCGTTTAGAGGTAGGATCCATACATAGCTACACGACTAGGTATGACAGGGCTCTCAACGCCCGGAAAGGGTACCCAGTAACGACCATTGGAAAGGTGGGGGACCAGGAGCTGAGACTCGACCCTCTACAATTTCAAATCGGTGAGTATAAGTTGAAAAAAATACCAATTTGTTTGAGACAGTTTCGCTCTGTGTCGAGCTTTATCAAGTGATGTTTCGCTCAGTGTCGAGCTTTATCAAGTGATGTTTCGCTCTGTGTCGAGCTTTATCAAGTGATGTTTCGCTCTGTGTCGAGCTTTATCAAGTGATGTTTCGCTCTGTGTCGAGCTTCATCAAGTGATGTTTCGCTCTGTGTCGAGCTTTATCAAGTGATGTTTCGCCCTGTGTCGAGCTTTATCAAGTGATGTTTCGCTCTGTGTTGAGCTTTATCAAGTGATGTTTCGCTCTGTGTCGAGCTTTATCAAGTGATGTTTCGCTCAGTGTCGAGCTTTATCAAGTGCTGTTTCGCCCTGTGTCGAGCTTTATCAAGTGATGTTTCGCCCTGTGTCGAGCTTTATCAAGTGAGGTTTCGCCCTGTGTCGAGCTTTATCAAGTGATGTTTCGCTCTGTGTCGAGCTTTATCAAGTGATGTTTCGCTCTGTGTCGAGCTTTATCAAGTGATGTTTCGCTCAGTGTCGAGCTTTATCAAGTGATGTTTCGCCCTGTGTCGAGCTTTATCAAGTGAGGTTTCGCCCTGTGTCGAGCTTTATCAAGTGATGTTTCGCTCTGTGTCGAGCTTTATCAAGTGATGTTTCGCTCAGTGTCGAGCTTTATCAAGTGATGTTTCGCCCTGTCTCGAGCTTTATCAAGTGATGTTTCGCCCTGTGTCGAGCTTTATCAGAGTGAGGCTTTATCATGCCCTGTGTCGAGCTTTTCTTTATCAAGTGATGTTTCGCTCTGTGTCGAGCTTTATCAAGTGATGTTTCGCTCAGTGTCGAGCTTTATCAAGTGATGTTTCGCTCTGTGTCGAGCTTTATCAAGTGATGTTTCGCCCTGTGTCGAGCTTTATCAAGTGAGGTTTCGCCCTGTGTCGAGCTTTATCAAGTGATGTTTCGCTCTGTGTCGAGCTTTATCAAGTGATGTTTCGCTCAGTGTCGAGCTTTATCAAGTGATGTTTCGCTCTGTGTCGAGCTTTATCAAGTGATGTTTCGCTCAGTGTCGAGCTTTATCAATTGATGTTTCTCCCTGTGTCGAGCTTTATCAAGTGATGTTTCGCCTGTGTCGAGCTTTATCAAGTGATGTTTCGCTCTGTGTCGAGCTTTATCAAGTGATGTTTCGCTCAGTGTCGAGCTTTATCAAGTGATGTTTCGCTCTGTGTCGAGCTTTATCAAGTGATGTTTCGCTCAGTGTCGAGCTTTATCAAGTGATGTTTCGCTCTGTGTCGAGCTCTATTAAGTGATGTTTCGCTCTGTGTCGAGCTTCATCAAGTGATGTTTCACTCTGTGTCGAGCTTTATCAAGTGATGTTTCGCTCTGTGTCGAGCTTTATCAAGTGATGTTTCGCTCTGTGTCGAGCTTTATCAAGTGATGTTTCGCTCTGTGTCGAGCTTTATCAAGTGATGTTTCGCTCTGTGTCGAGCTTTATCAAGTGATGTTTCGCTCTGTGTCGAGCTTTATCAAGTGATGTTTCGCTCTGTGTCGATCTCTATTAAGTGATGTTTTGCTCTGTGTCGAGCTTCATCAAGTGATGTTTCGCTCAGTGTCGAGCTTTATCAAGTGATGTTTCGCGCTATAGTGCTTTATTAAGACATGTTTTGCTCTGCGTTGAACATTATCAAGTCACGTTTCGCTCTTTATTGCGCTTTATTAAGTCACGTTTTACTCTGTGTAGAGCAAAACGTGCCTTAATAAAGCGTTACGTTTCGCTCTGTCTAGAGCTTCACCACATGAACTTCACACCCACTGTGACCTCACACCAGAGTGATTGAGGCTCGATCCTCCGTCTTATAGTCGCACCCTGGCCGCTGACCAGGCTGTGGGTGGCAGCCTGGCGCAGCTGAGGAGGATCCAATGTCATTTTAATGGTTCCAGGAGTGGATTGCCGCGGGGTCGAACCCTCCGTTGGGTGGGTTAACTGTTTATAAGCAATACTTCTTCTTACGGGGGATCGATCTTACACTGTTAGCATCCCCAATCATCGCATGGATTGTAAAGTCTATAGGGAATTGTATTGTAATTGATTGAGGTCGCATTCCAACAATAGGATATCGTGAAAAGGGGAATTTGCGTAACATGAATACGCATTATAACGAATAAGCATTATAACGAATCAGCTTAAAACAAATCTGAGTAATTAGTATGTAACGGATACGCATACAGTGAATTCGCATACAACGAACTCAAGTCAAATTAATCCGCAAGATATCGAAACTACACGAAACGTCACCGCATTAAACGAATCCGCATAATAGCGAATTCGCACAGAACGAATTCACATTAAACGAATCCGCATGATAGCGCATTCGCATTAAAACGAATTCGCGTTAACCGAAGTAACCCATCCCTCCACGCCCCTGGCATGGCTCTGTCCTAGCAGGTGCGTAGATGCACACGCAGCTGCGCGGAGAGGTGCGTACTGCCTAACTAACCCTCAGCTCACTTAATATTTGCTTCTAGTGAGGTAAAAAAAAAAAAATAAAGGTCAATTTCCAGGGCCAAAACCTTCCTTGGTTCCTGGAGATAATTCTTGTTTTAATTATAAGACGCATCAGTGACCTTCTATTTTCCGGTCGACTGCGTACGGCAGACCGACCGATCTTGATTTATGGAGGAATTTCATTATTGTTCCTTTCTACCTGAATATATCCATATATATATATATATATATATATATATATATATATATATATATATATATATATATATATATATATAATATATATATTTATATATATATATATATATATATATATATATATATATATATATATATATATATATATATATATATATATATATATATATATATATATATATATATATATATATATATATATATATATATATATATATATATATATATATAAATATATATATATATTTATATATAATATATATATATATTCTCTTATACTTTAAGATATATTTTTTCAATTATGTTAATGTAAAAATTATTAATTTTGCACCAAAAGAGCCTTAGAAAACTTACCTAACCTTATTGTAACAAGAGCAATTTAATTTAGCCTAATCCAACTAAATATATTTTAGATAAGTTTACAATAATTTAATAAACAAACACAATGAAATATATTTCTTTCGTTAGGTTCAGAAGGATTTTTGCGAAATTACTGCATACACAAATTTTCGCTTGCCTTATTCGGCAGGAAGAGAGTTGCTATTTAAGCCAAAATTGCAAGTTTTACCTATTCGGCACGACATATACACTACACGCTGTGTATGCGTGCTGAATTTATAGGTTAGGGGATTTACGTTATTCTTTGCAAGTGAAGTGACTGATAACGTCC
The DNA here is from genome assembly GCA_009830355.1 of Cherax destructor. Taxonomy (NCBI): domain Eukaryota; kingdom Metazoa; phylum Arthropoda; class Malacostraca; order Decapoda; family Parastacidae; genus Cherax; species Cherax destructor. The sequence continues at coordinate 23,644 of WNWK01006073.1, read as the reverse complement.
CACCCTGATAAGTCCCATTTATAAAGTTTCATTGAAACTAAGTTTCAATGTCACAAAACCTCGCTGTGGGCGAAAAGTCGAGTGATAAACGTGTTCCCCTGGCCACTCTTCACAACCAGGATGACGTTTCGCTGCTTCCTAGAAGGGCAGCCAACACCAAACTAGTGACTAGCTCGTGAAAACATAGCCTCTCGTATTTATCGTTTCCCTCTATTTTTAATTCATGGGTTTTTTTTTTTTACGTGTATGTATCGTGACACACGGGATCGTCAGTGTCCAGGAGTCGTAAAGTCGTTCCCTACTCCATTATAGTCCCTAGAAGTCGTAAAGTTCCGTGCTCCACTATGGAGGGTTCAATATCATGAAGCGGGTTCGTGTTAGCGTGTTCTATCCGGGTTTAATCCTCTGTTTGATGTCTAATGTCTACACTGTTTTATATTTTTTGGGTGGGGAGTAGGGGGTTTTAATATACGTGGTTTAGAGCGTTGTTGGGATTTTTTTTTTTGGGGGGGGGAATGGGGTGAGAGCCTATCTTCTAGTTACGGGTCATCACGTGAGTGTCAAAAAATATTTGTCCTATACACAAATAACCTCCACGAAGAAGAGAGAAAAACTTATGACGACGTTTCTGTCCGACTTGGAGCATTCACAAGTCACACTGACAGAAGAGAATGAGGGAGCCAGTATATATAGGCAAGGAGGACAGGGACGGGAGAAAGAGAGGAAGAACAGGAAGTAGTGGTAGTGGTAAGGCTGGTAGTGCAAGAAGACTAACAAAACAGTATTACCAAGACTAGTGTCAGGAGACACTTATCCTTTTCCTTAACTAACAAAACAGTATTGCCAAGAGCAGCATCAGGGAAACACTTGTCGTGTTTCCTGACTAACAAAAAACATTACCATCACTTTTCATTCACTTTCTCCAAATCTCATGGACCCAGTCATACCTATTCTTAAAACTATGTATGAAGCCAGCCACCACTACCTCTTCGTCCATGTCATTCCACTCCCTGACCACCCTGATCCTAAAGAAATACTTCCTGACATCCCTGCGACTCATCTGTGTCTTTAACTGCCAACCCTGCCCTTGTGTACCTATCTCCCGCCTCTCAAACATTCTGTTCCTATCTGTCCTATCATTCCCACTGAGTACTTTGCATGTAGTTATCATATCTCCCCCGGTTATTCCATCTAATCTTGCTAGATTCAGTACGTTTAGTCTCTCCTTAGCTAAAGGCCTAGTCTTGTTGCAAACTATTGGACTTTCTCGAGTTTTTAACAAGATTTATGAGGTATGTGTGTATGTGACTGTGGGTACTCAATAATATACACTTACAAGGGGTAAAATTCCAGCTCTTGGCCCTGCTGCTCACGTTTCATAGACTGCTTTTATATTGAATATGGACAAGTTGATGAGTAAGACACATGTGCGACTAAATAGCTATAACTATGACCATAATTTTTAAAGGGGTGGACCGGTAAGCCAGTGGAAGGCCTCGGTCAGATGACCAAAAGCTTCAACGGTGGGTCATCATCTAAGACCCGCGTCAGGAAACACTTGTCCTGTTTCCTGACAAACCTTACCCAACCTTGGGTATCTTTATTGCTGAAACGCTTCGCCTACACAGTAGGCTTCTTCAGTCTAATACAGAGGCAGCAGGTGTAGTAGTGAACTGAAGATGAGGTAATCAGTCCCTCAACCTGGAGATGAACTACTCCAGCTCCTGACTCTGTAGTTGACTGAAGAAGTCTACTGTGTAGGCGAAACGTTTTGACAATAAAGATACCTAACTGTTGCACCTGTGTCTTACTCGTCAGCAGAGACTGACCTTATTGACTTCCTGCTTCTGTCATACCTGATCTCGAAACTGGTTATGATGATTGCCATTTGTATGTAGTCGCGTGCGTGATGCCGTGTGCATGGGGCTGTGTACATGGGGCCGTGTCCGTGTTCCTGACCGTGTGAGCCTCACCACAGAAGTGTTGCTGTGCACCTGACCATGTATCTGTGTACGTGTGCGTGTATCTGAGTGTGTGTATGTGTGCGTATTGCTGTGTGCGTGACTATGTGCGGGTAGGTGAGTGTTCGACGGCGTGTTAGTGCTTGCGTGTGCCTGTGACCGCAGGGCCTGACCGTGTGCGTATTTCCGCGTGCGCGTTTTTTCTATGCGTGTGAACGCGTGCGTGTGACGACGGAGTATGACTATATTCGTGTATTAAATAAATTTAAAATTGTATATGTTCCTTTCGATTTTTATTGACATATCCTTAATGTCCTAAATATATATACATACATATATAATATATATATATATATATATATATATATATATATATATATATATATATATATATATATATATATATATATATATATATATATATATATATATATATATATTATCTCAAGCAACTTAGCTATCATGGCTTTCTAAGTTTTAATAAAGCGATCAATGAGTCGACCCTCCATGTCTTTTTCAATTAGTCCTATAATAATTAAATGATATAAAAGTCCTATAATTAAATTATATAAAATCGAGTGTGGGTGTGATGCTATAATACTATGATAGTTACACAGTTGGAACACTAGCAGTGTGTTGCTACACTATTCTATATGATAGTTACACAGTGGGAACACCAGCAGTGTGTTGCTACACTATTCTATATGATAGTTACACAGTGGGAACACCAGCAGTGTGTTGCTACACTATTCTATATGATAGTTACACAGTGGGAACACCAGCAGTGTGTTGCTACACTATTCTATATGATAGTTACACAGTGGGAACACCAGCAGTGTGTTGCTACACTATTCTATATGATAGTTACACAGTGGGAACACCAGCAGAGTGTTGCTACACTATTCTATATGATAGTTACACAGTGGGAACACCAGCAGTGTGTTGCTACACTATTCTATATGATAGTTACACAGTGGGAACACCAGCAGAGTGTTGCTACACTATTCTATATGATAGTTACACAGTGGGAACACCAGCAGTGTGTTGCTACACTATTCTATATGATAGTTACACAGTGGGAACACCAGCAGTGTGTTGCTACACTATTCTATATGATAGTTACAAAGTGGGAACACCCGCAGTGTGTTGCTACACTATTCTATATGATAGTTACACAGTGGGAACACCAGCAGTGTGTTGCTACACTATTCTATATGATAGTTACACAGTGGGAACACCAGCAGTGTGTTGCTACACTATTCTATATGATAGTTACACAGTGGGAACACCAGCAGTGTGTTGCTACACTATTCTATATGATAGTTACACAGTTGGAACACCAGCAGTGTGTTGCTACACTATTCTATATGATAGTTACACAGTGTGAACACTAGCAGTGTGTTGCTACACTATTCTATATGATAGTTACACAGTGGGAACACCAGCAATGTGTTTCTTCACTATTCTATATGATAGTTAAAAAGTGGGAACACCAGCAGTGTGTTGCTACACTATTCTATATGATAGTTACACAGTGGGTACACCAGCAGTGTGTTTCTTCACTATTCTATATGATAGTTAAAAAGTGGGAACACCAGCAGTGTGTTGCTACACTATTCTATATGATAGTTACACAGTGGGAACACCAGCAGTGTTGCTACACTATTCTATATGATAGTTACACAGTGGGAACACCAGCAGTGTGTTGCTACACTATTCTATATGATAGTTACACAGTGGGAACACCAGCAGTGTGCTGCTACACTTTTCTATATGATAGTTACACAGTGGGAACACCAGCATTGTGTTGCTACACTATTCTATATGATAGTTACACAGTGGGAACAAAAACTATGTTTTCCTGTCGCCATTTTTTTAATTAATATCATTAAGTACACAGATACTGTTTACTCAACACTCGGATACCTTCAGCAGTTACTGGAGTCTCTTACACACGAGATCTAAGTGTTTCCTTACGTGTTATATGACATTCCGGTAGGAACTGGAGTCTCTAACACATTTGTTTCCCCTTGAATGCGACTCACAACAGTCTGCTAACACACAGGGCGCTACATTGACTTCTAGATGGATAGGGGTAGCAAGGGTGTAAAAAAACTAGCCAGTGTATTTATCCATGCTAGAGAATCGAACCCGGGACCTTGCGAGAGTGAGCAAATCACTACGATGAGAGGTAGGCGAGAAGGATTTGTGGAATGAGAGATGACAGGCAGGAACAGGGAAGAGGCGGTGACTGGCTGGAGGGTAGAGTTCAAGGTTGTTGACCGAGCCTAGTCTAGGGTACAGGTTATGGTGCCCTCAGGCGTGTAGGCGACCCTAACGAGGTCACTGTAGGGTACAGGTTATGGTGCCCTCAGGCGTGTAGGCGACCTTAACGAGGTCACTGTAGGGTACAGGTTATGGTGCCCTCAGGCGTGTAGGCGACCTTAACGAGGTCACTGTAGGGTACAAATAGGCATCAAACAGGGGCAGCACTATGCATGGGAATACATGGGAAAGACAGTAGAGGACTTGGAAGCCCCAACCCAGACTGTCTGCTGAGAACTATCTGCTTCTGCTAAGATTAAGAATTATCGTATATTAACAATCTGAATGAATTAAGTATAGAAAGTAGAAGATTCAAAAGAAAAACAAAAGTAATTTTGAGAGGTGTGTGTAATAAACACCTGGGCTGAAATAAGCACTAGTGCTCAAAGTGAACACCAGGCTTCTTACTATTAAGTTGGTAGCATATTGGTGACGTGTTTTCCTCCTGACGGAGCAAGGAGATGAGGACTGACCCATCCAACCACTAATTGGTGAGTACACATGGGCCAGGCTTCAAACACCTTTTATTGTACAGCAATAAAGGAATGGAACAGACTGCCTGTACATGTCAAAGCCAGTCATAGCATGAGCCAGTTCAAGAAGAGAACCAAAAGGTACCTAATGAATGTAGCGACAGAAAGGGAGGAGAATGATTTTTTATTTATTTTAGCTAACACACATGTAAATATAAATAACTCTTTTTACCTTATTTCTAGTATATCTTCTTTATAGTATAATAATAAGGTGTTAAAAGGACCCCAATGGAAATAAGTCACTTTGTCTGACTTTTTGGGTTATCCTAGGTTCTCTACACATATGCTGCTATTTATGATAATCTATGTAACTGTATTTGTGTATACCTGAATAAACTTACTTACTTAGCACTTAGGTATATACATATTAGGTATATATATATATATATATATATATATATATATATATATATATATATATATATATATATATATATATATATATACGTATATATATATTATTGTAACCACGCACGAGTGGTATTGATCAATAACTACACTGCACTAGCCAGGGTCGAACCCATAATGCTTTGGCCCACTTTTGGCCCACTCCTTAAGGATCGTTAAGGATTGTGTGGTTCAGTGGACTAGAGCGTCATGTGTTTTCGCTCACCAAGAGGTGGGCCAAAGCATCATGGGTTCGACCCTGGCTAGTGCAGTGTAGTATTGATATATATATATATATATATATATATATATATATATATATATGCAATAAGATCACAGTACACAGGTGATATCACAATATGCAGTACAACCACTGTGAGAAATAGTGAAATTTCAAGTGCTTGGAATTAATAAGAACATAAGAAGGAACACATCAGCAGGCCTACTGGCCCGTGCGAGGCAGGTCCAAATCTCCTACCGGCTTAAGCCAATGACCCAACCTAGTCATGTCATGTCATATTCACTTAAAGAAGGAGCACGGCATCACACCTACTAGCACTAGCTAGTCAGGTCCAACTCACACCCACCCACACCCACTCATGTATTTATCTAACCTATTTTTAATACTACACAACGTTTTAGCTTCCATGACGGTACTCGGGAGTTTGTTCCACTCATCCACAACTCTATTACCAAACCAGTGCTTTCCTATATCCTTCTTGAATCTGAATTTTTCCAACTTAAAACCATTGCTGCGAGTCCTGTCTTGGCTAGATACTTTTAGCACGCTATTTACATCCCCTTTATTTATTCCTGTTTTCCATTTACACTCCTCAATCATATCCTCCCTAATTCTACGTCTTTCTAGAGAGTGCAGATTCAGGGACCTCAGTCTATCCTCATAGGGAAGATTTCTGATACATGGGATCAAGATGTAGATGAATGGTTCATAGAACCGACAAGTTGATAAATTAGACACATATGCAACACTTGGGTATCTTTATTGAGGAAATGTTTCGCCACACAGTGGCTTCATCAGTCTAATACAAAGTAGAAAGTTGTGAAGAGAGGAGGAGTTTGAGGTAATCAGTCCCTCGGCCTGGAGTCGATGTGTTCAGTCCATTAATCTTGTAGTAAGTACAGCATAGGGCAAAAGAAGTTGCTTATATACTGTAGACAGGTGAGGCGAAGCAGGAGGAGGCGGGGTCATAGTGGTACCATCCACTAGATAAACTGAACACATCGACTCCTGGCCGAGGGACTGATTACCTCAAATTACTCCTCTCTTTACACCTTTCTACTTTGTATTGGACTGATGAAGCCACTGTGTGGCGAAACGTTTCCTCAATAAAGATACCCAAGTGTTGCATATGTGTCTAATTTATCAACATGGGATCAACTTTGTCATCCTCCTTTGTATGTTTTCCAGAGCATTTATATCCATTCTGTAATATGGTGACCAAAACTGTGCAGCATAATCTAAATGAGGCCTAACAAAAGATATGTAGAGTTGAAGAACAACCTGAGGACTCCTATTATTTATGCTTCTTGATATGAAGCCAAGGATTCTGTTCGCTTTATTACGAACACTTATGCACTGTTGTCTTGGTTTTAGATTACTGCTAACCAGAACTCCTAAATCTTTTTCGCAATCATTAATATTAAGATCTACATTATTTAGTATATATGTGGCATGGTTATTTTCCTGTCCAGTTTTCAGAGTTTTGCATTTGTCTATATTAAACTGCATCTGCCACTTCTCCGACCACTGCATCAGTCTATTCAAATATTCCTGGAGTGATCTAATGTCCTCGTCAGAATGAATTCGACGGCCTATTTTGGTGTCATCGGCAAACTTGCTTATATCACTTATTTATTCTCTCGTCTACGTCGTTTATGTATATATATATATATATATATATATATATATATATATATATATATATATATATATATATATATATATATACAGTATATATGTATATAAAGTATTCTTGACTGGTGGTGTACAGGTTTCATGTAGCCTTAATGACCCTCGTGTAGTAGTTAGATATTAAACCCCATTAACCAGCCTCTCGCGTTAATGAGGACTTGGGGTTTCTTATTTCCTAGGAAAATTTATAAGTACTAGAAATTAGTGTGTGGCACAAGGGCTTACTAGGAAAATAAGTACTAGAAGTGAGCTCTGTACATGCCGAAGACTGCTAGGTGTACTAGACATCTAGTATAACTTGTAACACACACATCTACCATCACACACATACTAGCTTCTTACACACATCTAACATCACAGCCAAAGTAGTTTCTAACACACACCTATCACAACCAAACTAGCTTTTAACACATCTAACATCGCAACTAAACTAGCTTCTAACACACACCTAACATCACAACCAACTACTACACACCTGCCAAAGTTACTCAACAGAGATGCAATGACAATCTTTATTTACATAAGAGGACGAATGTAATTTTTGTCCATAAAAACTGAACAATGACCAACATGTATTTGTCACTGACACAGCTGTCAGGCGCTGCAAAAATTTCTTGGGGCAAAAATCTCATTGCAAACTGACGGCAGTTTCTCTCTCTCTCTCTCTCTCTCTCTCTCTCTCTCTCTCTCTCTCTCTCTCTCTCTTCTCTCTCTCTCTCTTCTCTCTCTCTCTCTCTCTCTCTCTCTCTCTCTCTCTCTCTCTCTCTCTCTCTCTCTCTCTACACACACACACTTTGACTCCCTGCTATGACAGCAGCGTGGGTTCAGGCAGCGATTGTTCAGCAGGTGGCTTCTTCTGCAGGTGGCTTCTTCAGCAGGTGACTTCTTCAGCAGGTGACCTCCTGCTCCGTGGTACCGGTCATCTGGAGGGGGTCAAGGCTTGTACTCTTGTGAGGGATCTTGAAGTAAAGTCTTGCAAGCCTGACAGCCCAAGATGCTGAAAGCCCAAGATGTTGACAGGTCAAAACGCTGAAAGTCCAAGATGCTGACAACCCAAGATGCTGACAGCACGAGATGCTGACAGTCCAAGACGCTTACAGCCAGTGACACTGACAGCCTTGAGGCGCAACTCATCTTGTACTCGTAATGCGCTCGTTTTGTACTCATTTAGTACTCATCCTGACCTCATTTAGCCAGGGGATGTGAAGGTTCACTCTTATAGTCACCTTCTCCTTTCAAGATGTGCCTGTCATCTTCACCTTCTTACAATATGTTCCTGTCACCTTATTACAGGATGCTCCTGTCACCTTCACCTTCTTACAAGATGTTTCTGTCACCTTCACCTTCTTACAAGATGTTCCTGTCACCTTCACCTTCTTACAATATGTTCCTGTCACCTTCACCTTCTTACAAGATGCTCCTGTCACCTTCACCTTCTTACAAGATGTTCCTGTCACCTTCACCTTCTTACAAGATGCTCCTGTCACCTTCACCTTCTTACAAGATGTTCCTGTCACCTTCACCTTCTTACAAGATGTTCCTGTCACCTTCACCTTCTTACAAGATGCTCCTGTCACCTTCACCTTCTTACAAGATGTTCCTGTCACCTTCACCTTCTTACAAGATGCTCCTGTCACCTTCACCTTCTTACAATATGTTCCTGTCACCTTCACCTTCTTACAAGATGCTCCTGTCACCTTCACCTTCTTACAAGATGTTCCTGTCACCTTCACCTTCTTACAAGATGCTCCTGTCACCTTCACCTTCTTACAAGATGTTCCTGTCACCTTCACTTTCTTACAAGATGTTCCTGTCACCTTCACCTTCTTACAAGATGCTTCTGTCACCTTCACCTTCTTACAAGATGTTCCTGTCACCTTCACCTTCTTACAAGATGCTCCTGTCACCTTCACCTTCTTACAAGATGTTCCTTCACCTTCTTACAAGATGTTCCTTCACCTTCTTACAAGATGTTCCTGTCACCTTCACCTTCTTACAAGATGCTTCTGTCACCTTCACCTTCTTACAAGATGCTCCTGTCACCTTCACCTTCTTACAAGATGCTCCTGTCACCTTCACCTTCTTACAAGATGCTCCTGTCACCTTCACCTTCTTACAAGATGCTTCTGTTACCTTCACCTTCTTACAAGATGCTTCTGTCACCTTCACCTTCTTACAAGATGCTCCTGTCACCTTCACCTTACAAGATATTACTGTCACCTTCCCTTTACAAGACGCTTCTGTCATCTTCACTTTCACTTACTCTCATATTCGAGACAACCATGCGTCATTACCCCTTCCCTTAGTGCCCCTTTACCCCTTAATTTCCCTTAAAACGACCTAAACGGCTCCTTTATGTATACAGTGGTCCCTTAGGAGGAGTTATGACGTCAGAGTGACGTTGGCTATGTCACAAGCATTTAGCCAATCACAAGCATTGGTGGGAGTAACGTCACCAGCAAGCGACCAATCAGAAACGCCGTTGACTGGGAGTTGTGAGAAAGGGGCGTGGCTGTCTCTAGGGGGGCGTGGCTTGTTGCAGGAGGTGATTTTTAGGAGGGGAGGATGGGGAGGGGAGGAGTGAGGGGAGGGGACGGAGAATGAGGGGGATTTGAGGTAGGGGGAGCATGCAATAGGTTACTGAGGACATCTGTGCTGGTTGAGGGTAGTAGTTGATGGTGGCTGATTGTGGTAATGATGGTGGTGATTGTGGTTATAATATTGGTGGTGGTGGTGGTTCTGGCAGTGGTAATGATTGTTGCAGTTCTTGGAGGTCAGAACATAGTAATTAAGGTAATGGCGGTAGCTTAGACGGTGGTAGTGATGGTAGTGATAGTGGTTGCGATAATGGTGGTAGCAGTGATGGTGGTAATGATGGTGGCTGTGAGATGGCCTCCACCACTGCCTCCTCCAAGTCATTCCTCCCTGAGACTAAAGAAATACTTCCTAACATCCCTATGGTTCAACTGTCCCCTTGATCCTGGTCCTATGAATTCAGTTTTTCCCTATTTGCTCTATCAGTTCCTTTTAAGATGTTGTATGTAGTAATCATGTCCCCCCTTTTGTCCTTCTCTCCTCCAAGGTTGTCAGTTCCTTCAACGTTTCTTCACAGTACACTCCTCTCAGTTCTGGTATTAACCTTGTTTCAAACCTTTATATCCTTTTCACTTGTTCACGTTCTTGACCAGGTGTGGGCTCTATGCTGAGGCCGTGTACTCAGTGGTCTAACTTCAAACACTGAATTTTAAAGAATTCTGTGTACAAGTTCCTGAATGCTATTCTGAGATTTGCTAATCTTTTACACGCTGTTGATGCTATATTGTTTGTAAGTCTGGTGATATACTTGGCGTTATATTCACCCCAGGTCCTTATTTTTACTCTCTGATATTTGCAGCTTCTCTCCTCTCATGCTGTACTCTGTGTCCGGTCTGTCGTCACTTTCTGCAAGGCATTTGCTGGAGTTTAACTCGAGTAGCCATTTCCTTGAGCACATCTGTTGTGTTGAGTTCTCTGGAGGTTATCACTGTCCTTCCCTGGTCTGGTTCTTATTGGTTCTACATTGTCATAAGTGGCGCCTCACCCGGGGTTCCACCTGGGTTATTTCGGTGGATGTCATTTTTCCTGGTACACAAGAAGCTAAAGTTGTCTTACGCTTTGTTCCCAGCTGTTATTGTTTCTTCCTCCTCTCTCTCTCTCTCTCTCTCTCTCTCTCTCTCTCTCTCTCTCTCTCTCTCTCTCTCTTCCCCTCTCTCTCTCTCTCTCTCTCTCTCTCTCTCTCTCTCTCTCTCTCCTTCTCCTCTCTCTCTCTCTCTCTCTCTCTCGCCTATCTCTCTTTGCCTTTGTGGCCAACACCTCAATCGTCCAACTTTGCACATTCTCAGCTGTAATCGAATCTCTTCCAGGAACGCTTTCAGGAGTCTGGCACTTAAGCATCCGGGGACTCACATATTGACTTATAAGTCAAGACCTTAAAATTTATTTCTTTGTTGCTGGAGTAATGGATCGAAGATTATTTTTTAAATGAGTAAATTGTAATTTTGTTAAAAGGCCGTGTGGGTTTTAGATTCGCAAGGTCGATAGGTTTCAAACCTAGCTAGACAGCGAAGGAAAACACTCAACACGCATCCTTATCTCAGAACAAGGCTTGCCTCTATGTATCTGCATCTCGTGTCTTGTGAGATGGAATTCCTGCAGACAGTCTTATCATAGGAAGCCTTGGAAGGAAGCTTGATTTACTTTCTCAAGTTTTAAAACACGGATCGATGCAAATGTGTACGAAGCCTGATGCTTTTGGAAGGAACATCTCTCTCTCTCTCTCTCTCTCTCTCTCTCTCTCTCTCTCTCACTTTCACTAGCATCATCGGTGTCACCCTCGTTTGTGACTATTGTAAGGGGACCGTGGCTCATTCGTGTCTATATCTGGCTCTCCTGTGATGCTGTCAGCTTATGCTTCCAGTGATGCTGTCAGTTTATGCTTCCAGTGATGCTGTCAGCTTATGCTTCCAGTGATACTGTGAGCTTATGCTTCCAGTGATGTTGTCAGCTTAATCTTCCAGTGATGCTCTCATCTTAAGCTTCCAGCAATGCTGACATCTTAAGCGTCCTGGGATGCTGTCATCTGCGATTTTCTTATGGAGTTTTGATTTTAGGCTAAATTCTAAATCTATGAGAAACAGAAGTCAATATCATTGGATACAAACATATCACTTATCCAACACCTGAATACTTTCTGCAGATACTGGAGTTTCTAACATTTAATACAACATTCCAGCAGATACTGGAGTTTCTAACATTTAATACAACATTCCAGCAGATACTGGAGTTTCTAACATTTAATACAACATTCCAGCAGATACTGGAGTTTCTAACATTTAATACAACATTCCAGCAGGTAGTGGAGTTTCTAACATTTAATACAACATTCCAGCAGGTACTGGAGTTTCTAACATTTAATACAACATTCCAGCAGATACTGGAGTTTCTAATATTTAATACAACATTCCAGCAGATACTGGAGTTTCTAACATTTAATACAACATTCCAGCAGGTAGTGGAGTTTCTAACATTTAATACAACATTCCAGCAGGTACTGGAGTTTCTAACATTTAATACAACATTCCAGCAGATACTGGAGTTTCTAACATTTAATACAACATTCCAGCAGGTAGTGGAGTTTCTAACATTTAATACAATATTCCAGCAGGTACTGGAGTTTCTAACATTTAATACAACATTCCAGCAGGTACAGGAGTTTCTAACATTTAATACAACATTCCAGCAGATACTGGAGTTTCTAACATTTAATACAACATTCCAGCAGGTACTGGAGTTTCTAACATTTAATACAACATTCCAGCAGGTAGTGGAGTTTCTAACATTTAATACAACATTCCAGCAGATACTGGAGTTTCTAACATTTAATACAACATTCCAGCAGATACTGGAGTTTCTAACATTTAATACAACATTCCAGCAGGTACTGGAGTTTCTAACATTTAATACAACATTCCAGCAGATACTGGAGTTTCTAACATTTAATACAACATTCCAGCAGGTACTGGAATTTCCTACACACTTTTCCGCTGGTGTGTGAGGCACAGCAGGAGGCTGACACAGCAGTGGGCTGACACAGCAGTGGGCTGACACAGCAGTGGGCTGACACAGCAGTGGGCTGACACAGCAGTGGGCTGACACAGCAGTGGGCTGACATACAGGTAACTATTTTTAATGGCAGGTGTGGAGCCTCGTACGCTGGGTAGAGACAGGGCATGGTTGTGCAGTGACGCATGGGTATTGGATGAGTCATGGGCCAGGGGCATCGAGTGATGGCCCATACAAGTGGTAGTGGTGGTGGTGGGGATAGTGATGTTTTGTACGTCAGGAAATAACCCTGAATCCAGTCATGGGTCTTAATCGCATAATCCCATCACTTGTCTTCAATAGCTAGTTAGGTGACTGGGTGATTAGGTTTACCTCGACAGATTGGTTAATGGGGGATTAAAATGTATCTATTACACGGAGCTGAACACGTTGTATGTCATCTTTTTACCACCAGTCACGAATGCTCTAATGCCTAAAAAAAGGGATTAATGTAAACTCTCAGTGTATATACACTGAGAGACATACACTTCACAGTGTATATACACTGAGAGACATACACTTCTCAGTGTATATACACTGAGAGACATACACTTCACAGTGTATATACACTGAGAGACATACACTTCACAGTGTATATACACTGAGAGACATACACTTCACAGTGTATATATCATGTTCTGTAGCTAGATTTTATATTATTTAAAATTCGTAAGATGACACCATTGTACATACTAGTATTGTGGTAGTTGTAGTGTTGTGGTAGTTATAGTGGTAGTGGTAGTTGTAGTGGTGGTAGTGGTAGCAATAGAATAGGTTGCAGTAGTAGTAGTAGTAGTACATGCAGTATTGTTAGTAATGGTGTAAATGGTGGTTGTATTGTTGGTTGTGGTGGTGGTGATAGTGATGATAGTGGTAGTAGTGGTGGTAGTAGCTGTGGTGGTGGCGGCAGTGATAATAGTGGTAGGAGTTATGGTGGTGGTAGCAGTGTCATGGTAGTAGTAGTGGTGGCAGTGATGTCAGTGGTAGTAGTAGAGGTTGTGGTAGTGATGGTGGTAGTGATGGTAGTAGTGATGGTAGTAGTGATGGTGGTAGTGATGGTAGTAGTGATGGTGGTAGTGATGGTAGTAGTGATGGTGGTAGTGATGGTGGTAGTGATGGTGGTAGTGATGGTAGTAGTGATGGTGGTAGTGATGGTAGTAGTGATGGTGGTAGTGATGGTGGTAGTGATGGTAGTAGTGATGGTAGTAGTGATGGTGGTAGTGCTGGTGGTAGTGCTGGTGGTAGTGATGGTAGTAGTGATGGTGGTAGTGATGGTGGTAGTGATGGTGGTAGTGATGGTGGTAGTGATGGTGGTAGTGATGGTGGTAGTGATGGTGGTAGTGCTGGTGGTAGTGATGGTGGTAGTGATGGTGGTAGTGATGGTGGTAGTGATGGTGGTAGTGATGGTGGTAGTGATGGTGGTAGTGATGGTGGTAGTGATGGTGGTAGTGATGGTGGTAGTGATGGTGGTAGTGATGGTGGTAGTGCTGGTGGTAGTGATGGTGGTAGTGATGGTGGTAGTGATGGTGGTAGTGATGGTGGTAGTGATGGTAGTAGTGATGGTGGTAGTGATGGTGGTAGTGATGGTAGTAGTGATGGTGGTAGTGATGGTAGTAGTGATGGTGGTAGTGATGGTAGTAGTGATGGTGGTAGTGATGGTGGTAGTGATGGTGGTAGTGATGGTGGTAGTGGTGGTGGTAGTGATGGTGGTAGTGATGGTGGTAGTGATGGTGGTAGTGGTGGTGGTAGTGATGGTGGTAGTGATGGTGGTAGTGATGGTAGTAGTGATGGTGGTAGTGATGGTGGTAGTGATGGTGGTAGTGATGGTAGTAGTGATGGTGGTAGTGATGGTAGTAGTGATGGTGGTAGTGATGGTAGTAGTGATGGTGGTAGTGATGGTAGTAGTGATGGTGGTAGTGATAGTGGTAGTGATGGTGGTAGTGATGGTAGTAGTGATGGTGGTAGTGATGGTGGTAGTGATGGTAGTAGTGATGGTGGTAGTGATGGTAGTAGTGATGGTGGTAGTGATGGTGGTAGTGATGGTGGTAGTGATGGTGGTAGTGCTGGTGGTAGTGATGGTAGTAGTGATGGTGGTAGTGATGGTAGTAGTGATGGTGGTAGTGATGGTAGTAGTGATGGTAGTAGTGATGGTGGTAGTGATGGTAGTAGTGATGGTGGTAGTGATAGTGGTAGTGATGGTGGTAGTGATGGTAGTAGTGATGGTGGTAGTGATGGTGGTAGTGATGGTAGTAGTGATGGTGGTAGTGATGGTGGTAGTGATGGTAGTAGTGATGGTGGTAGTGATGGTAGTAGTGATGGTGGTAGTGATGGTAGTAGTGATGGTGGTAGTGATAGTGGTAGTGATGGTGGTAGTGATGGTGGTAGTGATGGTGGTAGTGGTGGTGGTAGTGATGGTGGTAGTGATGGTGGTAGTGATGGTGGTAGTGATGGTGGTAGTGGTGGTGGTAGTGATGGTGGTAGTGATGGTGGTAGTGGTGGTGGTAGTGATGGTGGTACCTTCACATCCTACACACGGGTACAGTGAGTGCTGAAGTTAACGATCATCAACGTACTCACAAGATGCTCACTATCACTATATGTCATAACACCTTGTCACTCAGAGTGACGTCATGACCACTCAGAGTGACGTCACGACCACTCAGAGTGACGTCATGACCACTCAGAGTGACGTCACGACCACTCAGAGTGACGTTACGACCACTCAGAGTGACGTTACGACCACTCAGAGTGACGTTACGACCACTCAGAGTGACGTTACGACCACTCAGAGTGACGTTACGACCACTCAGAGTGACGTTACGACCACTCAGAGTGACGTTACGACCTACCACACACTCTCAGTGGTGCTGGGATGGTGCTAGCCACCAGCGGAAGACCTCGGTCACATGACCAAAATCTCCAGCTGTGGGTCATCATATGCCTGAGACCCGTCTACCTGGAGTCTACCTGGAGGGTATTCCGGGGATTAACGCCCCCGCGGCCCGGTCCATGACCAGGCCTCCCGATGTATCAGGGCCTGATCAACCAGGCTGTTACTGCTGGCCACACGTAATCCAACGTACGAACCACAGCCCGGCTGATCCGGCACCGACTTCAAGTATCTGTCCAGCTTCCTCTTGAAGACAGCCAGGGGCCTATTGGTAATTCCCCTTATGCATGGTGGGAGGCTGTTGAACAGTCTTGGGCCCCGGACACTTATGGTGCTTTAGTGTACCAATGGCGCTCCTACTTTTCATTGGAGGTATTTTGCACCGCCTGCCCAGTCTTTTAGTTTCGTAGGGAGTGATTTCTTACCTGGAGTTTACCTGGAGAGAGTTCCGGGGGTCAACGCACCCGCGGCCCGGTCTGTGACCAGGCCAGTCTGCAAATTCGGGACCATTCCTTCTTGGATTTTCCAAGTGTAGATTATATATCTCTCTCGCCTGCGTTCCAGCGAGTACAAGTCAAGTGCTTCCAAGTATTCCCAGTAGTTGAGGTGTTTGATGGAACTTATATATGCAGTAAAGGTTCTCTGTACATTCTCTAGATCTGCAATTTCACCTGCTTTGAACGGAGATGTTAATGTACAGCAATATTCCAGCCTAGAGGGAACAAGTGATTTGAAAAGGATCATCATTGGCTTGGCATCTCTTGTTTTGAATGTTCTCATTATTCATCACATCATTTTCTTTGCAGTTGTGATCGTGGCACTGTTGTGATCCTTAAAAGTGAGATCCTCAGACATTACCACTCCCAGGTCCCGCACATCATTTTTTCGCTCTATTGTATGATCAGAGTTTGTAGTATACTCACTTATAATTATTATTTCCTCCAGTTTTCCATAACGGATTAGTTGGAATTTGTCTTCATTGAACATCATACTGTTTTCTGTTGCCCATTGGAAAACTTGGTATATATCTTCTTGGAGGTTAACCGTGTCCTCAATAGATGACAGTCTCATGCAGATCCTAGTATCGTCTGCAAAGGATGACACGGTGCTGTGGATGACATCTCTGTCTATGTCTGATATGAGAATGAGGAACAGGATAGGTGCGAGTACTGTGCCTTGTGGAACAGAGCTCTTCACTATGGCAGCTTCCGATTTAACTCTGTTTACCACTACTCTTTGTGTTCGATTGTTTAGAAAGTTGAAGATCCATCTGCTTACTTTGCCAGTTATTCTTTTATCACGTATTTTGTGTGCTATTACGCCATGATCGCACTTCTCAAAGGCTTTTGCAAAGTCTGTGTATATTACATCTGCATTCTGTTTTTCTTCCAGTGCATCCAAGACCATATCATAGTGATCCAGTAGTTGCAAGAGGCAGGAGCGACCTGCTCTGAACCCATGTTGCCCTGGATTGTGCAGTTTTTGGGAATCCAAGTGGTTTGCAATCGTGCTTCTTAGCACTCTTTCAAAAAAAAATTATGATGTGGGACGTTAGAGCTAATGGTCTATGGTTCTAAGCTAATGCTTTGCTGCCACCTTTATGGAGTGGGGCTATATCAGTTGTTTTTAGTGACTGTTGGATTTCATCCATGTCTGAGCTCTTTCTCCATAGTATAATTAGGGCACGCGAAAGGGGTTACTTGCAGTTCTTAATGAACACAGAGTTCCACTCTGTCAGGAAACACTTGTCCTGTTTCCTGACAAACCTTACCTAACCTAAACTAACCTAACCAAACCTTACCTAACCTAAGCTAATAATAAAAACAAATCCAGCTGGCTTAAGTAACACTTTCAGGACCTGCAAGTATAAGTCACTAGTGAGGCTTTTTCACTCACAGAGAAATGAGTGAAAGTGCACGTGATAGTGAACATTGAAGTTGATGGGTCGTTCCATCATCCCTAGATACCCACAGCATCCAAATGCCTCAAATACCCAATACACTCCTACATCCTCCTTCCCCCACACTACCATCTTAGTATGGACAGGTCATACTGAGAGATGGTAATTTCCAAGTGATAATAACTGCAGCTCTGCTGGAAGGATACCTTTGTAGATGTCGTAGCTGATGAACCTCTACTGGAATGCTTGACCATATTCTCATTGCTCTACTGAAGCCTTTCAAGCTGAAACTACTGAAGTCTTCCAGGTAGGGCTGACGTTACTGAATCCTCCTCGCTCAGACTAATGATACTGAAGTCTCCCAGCTCAGACTGACTCATTACACCACCATGTACCTTTTGTTCCCACTGTGTAACTATCACATAGAATATTGTAGCAACACACTGCTGGTGTTCCCACAGTGTAACTATCATATAGAATAGTGTAGCAACACTGCTGGTGTTCCCACTGTGTAACTATCACATAGAATACTGTAGCAACACTGCTGGTGTTCCCACTGTGTAACTAAAATATAGAATAGTGCAGCAGCACACTGCTGGTGTTCCCACTGTGTAACTATCATATAGAATAGTACAGCAGCACACTGGTGGTGTTCCCACTGTGTAACTATCATATAGAATAGTGTAGCAGCACTCTGCTGGTGTTCCCACTGTGTAACTATCATATAGAATAGTGTAGCAACACACTGCTGGTGTTCCCACTGTGTAACTATCATATAGAATAGTGCAGCAGCACACTGCTGGTGTTCCCACTGTGTAACTATCATATAGAATAGTGTAGCAACACACTGCTGGTGTTCCCACTGTGTAACTATCATATACAATAGTGTAGCAACACACTGCTGGTGTTCCCACTGTGTAACTATCATATAGAATAGTGTAGCAACACACTGCTGGTGTTCCCACTGTGTAACTATCATATAGAATAGTGTGCAACACACTGCTGGTGTTCCCACTGTGTAACTATCATATATAAGTGCAGCAGCACTGCTGGTGTTCCCACTGTGTAACTATCATATAGAATAGTGTAGCAACACACTGCTGGTGTTTCCACTGTGTAACTATCATATAGAATAGTGTAGCAACACACTGCTGGTGTTCCCACTGTGTAACTATCAAATAGAATAGTGTAGCAACACACTGCTGGTGTTCCCACTGTGTAACTATCATATAGAATAGTGTAGCAACACACTGCTGGTGTTCCCACTGTGTAACTATCATATAGAATAGTGTAGCAACACACTGCTGGTGTTCCCACTGTGTAACTATCATATAGAATAGTGTAGCAACACACTGCTGGTGTTCACACTGTGTAACTATCATATAGAATAGTGTAGCAACACACTGCTGGTGTTCCCAATTTTATTGTTGATAAAAATAGTTGCCACAATCACCCCACACATATAACCTCACCCCCACACACCCACGCCCTATACACCCCCGTCCACCCGTCAAGGGAAGCCTTGAAGGAAGGAGGGAGGGAAGGACGGAGAGAGGGCGTGAGGGATTCAGAGAAGGTGGGAGGGAGGGAGGGAGGGAGGGAGGGAGGGAGGGAGGGAGGGAGGGAGAGAGGGAGTTAAGCCCTAGCAACAAGCACTTAGAAATGAAGGTCCAAGCCTCACCCACTGTCCTTCATGGTAGTGCATGCAACAGGGAGCGAAGAATCGAATGGAGAGAGGGAGGGAGGGAAGGAAGGAGGGTAGAGGGAGGAAGGAAGGGAAGGAGGGAGGGAAGGTTTGCAAAGAAGGACATACCAGGATGGATGAATTGTTTAGGAGTCGTCCAGATTTACATGTCAACAACGTTTGGTTGGATTTTTATGGGTTATCTTGCTTGTGTGTGTGTACTCACCTAGTTGTTGTTACAGGGGTCGAATCATAGCTCCTGACCCCGCCTCTTCACTGGCCGCTACTGGGTCCTCTCTCTCCCTGCTCCATGAACTTTATCATACCTCGTCTTAAAGCTATGTATGGTTCCTGCCTCCACTACATCACTTGCTAGACTATTCCATTTCCTGACTACTCTATGGCTGAAGAATTACTTCCTAACATCCCTTTGACTCATCTGAGTGTGTGTGTGTGATGCGTGTATAAGGTGTATGTGTGAAGTGTGAGTTATGTGTGTGTGAGGTGTGTGTGTGTGTGAGGTGTGTGTGTGAGGTGTGTGTGTGTGTGTGTGTGTGAGGTGTGTGTGTGTGTGTGTGTGTGAGGTGTGTGTGTGAGGTGTGTGTGTGTGTGTGTGTGTGTGAGTTGTGTGTGTGTGTGAGGTGTGTGTGTGTGAGGTGTGTGTGTAAGGTGTGTGTGTGTGAGGTGTGTGTGTGAGAGGTGTGTGTGTGTGAGGTGTGTGTGTGTGAGGTGTGTGTGTGAGGTGTGTGATGGATGTGTGTGTGTGTGTGTGTGTGAGGTGTGTGTGTGTACGGTGTGTGTGTGTGAAGTGTGTGTGTGTGAAGTGTGTGTGTGTGTGAAGTGTGTGTGTTTGAAGTGTGTGTGTGTGAAGTGTGTGTGTAAAGTGTGTGTGAGGTGTGTGTGTGTGGAGGTGTGTGTGTGTGTGAGGTGTGTGTGGTGAAGTGTGTGTGTGTGAAGTATGTGTGTTTGAAGTGTGTGTGTGAGGTGTGTGTGTGAAGTATGTGTGAGGTGTGTGGGGTGAGGTGTGTGTGGTGAGGTGTGTGTGTGAGGTGTGTGTGTGTGTGTGTGTGTGTGTGAAGTGTGTGTGTGTGTGTGTGATTGTGTGTGTGTGTGTGTGAAGTGTGTGTGTGAGGTGTGTGTGTGGTGTGTGAGTGTGTGTGTGTGTGTGTGTGAGGTGTGTGTGAGGTGTGTGTGTGTGTGTGAGGTGTGTGTGTGTGTGAGGTGTGTGTGTGTGTGAGGTGTTGTGTGTGTGTGTGTGAGGTGTGTGTGTGTTGAAGTGTGTGTGTGAAGGTGTGTGTGTGAAGTGTGTGTGTGAAGTGTGTGTGTGAAGTGTGTGTGTGAAGTGTGTGTGTGTGAAGGTGTGTGTGTGTGTGTGAAGTGTGTGTGTGTGAGGTGTGTGTGTGTGAGGTGTGTGGTGTGTGTGAGGTGTGTGTGTGTGAGGTGTGTGTGTGTGTGTGTGTGAAGTGTGTGTGTGTGTGAAGTGTGTGTGTGTGTGTGAAGTTGTGTGTGTGTGAGGTGTGTGTGTGTGAGTGTGTGTGTGTGAGGTGTGTGTGTGTGAAGTGTGTGTGTGGTGTGTGTGAAGGTGTGTGTGTGTGTGTGTGTGTGTGTGAGGTGTGTGTCTGTGTGAGGTGTGTGTGTGTGAGGTGTGTGTGTGTGTGTGAGGTGTGTGTGTGTGTGTGAGGTGTGTGTGAGGTGTGTGTGTGTGTGTGAAGTGTGTGTGTGTGAGGTGTGTGTGTGTGAGGTGTGTGTGTGTGAGGTGTGAGTGTGTGAGGTGTGTGTGTGAGGTGTGTGTGTGTGTGAGGTGTGAGTGTGTGAGGTGTGTGTGTATGAGGTGTGTGTGTGTGTGAGGTGTGTGTGTGTGTGAAGTGTGTGTGTGTGTGTGTATGTGAAGTGTGTGTGTGAGGTGTGAGTGTGTGAGGTGTGTGTGTGAGGTGTGAGTGTGTGAGGTGTGAGTGTGTGAGGTGTGTGTGTGTGAGGTGTGAGTGTTAGAAAGTGTATACTGGCTACGAAGACCTCTTGCGTAAATATACATTAATGCTGCTGTATATTGTCCCTCGCAGCATGACTGTATGGCTATGTATACACACACCTCTGTGTGTATATACTCAGGTCTGTGTGTATATAAGCACGTCTGTGTATAATTGTCTATACACACCCACCGATATATACTCATATCTCCTACTGGTCCATCCCATCCTAACAATAATAAAAACAATAATTTTAATAATAATAATAATAATAATAATATTAATAATAATAATAATAATAATAATAATAATAATAATAATAATAATAATAATAATAACCATAATCATATGATATATTATTATTATTATTATTATTATTATTATTATTATTATTATTATTATTATTATTATTATTATTGTTAATCACATTTAATCACAGTCCTGTTGTGAATTGACGGGGTTGATGTGGTGAAATGACGGGGGTTGATGTGGTGAATTGACGGGGGTTGAGGTGCTGAATTGACGGGGGTTTAGGTGCTGAATTGACGGGGGTTGAGGTGGTGAATTGACGGGGGTTGAGGTGGTGAATTGACGGGGGTTGAGGTGGTGAATTGACGGGGGTTGAGGTGGTGAATTGACGGGGTTGAGGAAGAGAGTCGCCATAGTGGCTGGCTGGCACCTCCTTATATGCACGTTGTTGACATAATGCGAGATGCCATCACCAACCCTGACTGGGGCACCTTGAAGCTGGCTGGGTACTAGGTACCCTGGAGTAGCTGTCTGGGTACTAGGTACCCTGGAGTAGCTGTCTGGGTACTAGGTACCCTGGTGTAGCTGCCTGCGTACTAGGTACCCTGGTGTAGCTGCCTGGGTACTAGGTACCCTATAGTAGCTGCCTGGGTGCTAGGTACCCTGGTGTAGATGCATGGGTACTAGGTACCCTGGAGTAGCTGCATGTGTACTAGGTAACCTAGTGTAGCTGCAAGGATACTAGGTACCCTGGTGTAGCTGCATGGGTACTAGGTACCTTGGTGTAGCTGGCAGGGTACTAGGTACCTTGGTGTAGCTGGCAGGGTACTAGGTACCCTGTACCCTGCTCATGCTGGCTGGGTAGCAGCTGCGTAGTAATACTTGAAGGTCGTGTTTAGGTAATGTACATTACACTTTCATCCCTTCAACCACAACTACCACCACCTCCTTCAACCACAACTACCACCACCTCCTTCAACCACAACTACCACCACCTCCTTCAACCACAACTACCACCACCTCCTTCAACCACAACTTCCACCACCTCCTTCAACCACAACTACCAAAACCACTTCCTTCAACCACAACTACCACTACCACCTCCTTCAACCACAACTACCACCACCACTTCCTTCAACCACAACTACCACCACCACCTCCTTCAACCACAACTACCACCACCACCTCCTTCAACCACAACTACCACCACCACCTCCTTCAACCACAACTACCACCACCTCCTTCAACCACAACTTCCACCACCACCACCTCCAGCAACAACTACCCCGGGATGGCAGCAACAGGTTGAAATATCAGGTGTTGAAGAAAAAAGCCTTGGATCCTCCCGCAAGAAGAGCTAGTGAAGCTAAACCAGCCAGGACGAGGACCCGGTGCT
The DNA here is from genome assembly GCA_009830355.1 of Cherax destructor. Classification (NCBI taxonomy): domain Eukaryota; kingdom Metazoa; phylum Arthropoda; class Malacostraca; order Decapoda; family Parastacidae; genus Cherax; species Cherax destructor. Next base: position 779 of record WNWK01006073.1, on the reverse strand, counting down.
GTGTGCAACACTAGCTACACTCAACACTGCAACACTTGCAACACTAGCTACACTCACAACACTACAACACCTGCAACACTAGCTACACTCAACACTGCAACACCTGCAACACTAGCTACACTCACAACACTACAACACCTGCAACACTAGCTACACTCACAACACTAGCTACACTCAAAACACTAGCTACACTCACAACACTAGCTACACTCACAACACTAGCTACACTCACAACACTAGCTGCACTCACAACACTAGCTACACTCACAACACTAGCTACACTCACAACACTAGCTACACTCACAACACTAGCTACACTCACAACACTAGCTACACTCACAACACTAGCTACACTCACAACACTAGCTACACTCACAACACTAGCTGCACTCACAACACTAGCTACACTCACAACACCTGCAACACTAGCTACACTCACAACACTACAACACCTGCAACACTAGCTACACTCACAACACTACAACACCTGCAACACTAGCTGCACTCACAACACTAGCTGCACTCACAACACTAGCTACACTCACAACACTAGCTACACTCACAACACTAGCTACACTCACAACACTAGCTGCACTCACAACACTAGCTACACTCACAACACTAGCTACACTCACAACACTAGCTACACTCACAACACTAGCTGCACTCACAACACTAGCTACACTCACAACACTAGCTGCACTCACAACACTAGCTACACTCACAACACTAGCTGCACTCACAACACTAGCTACACTCACAACACTAGCTGCACTCAC
>WNWK01006072.1:0-110814 GCA_009830355.1 Cherax destructor | reverse complement strand
AACTGAAACCCTTCCTTCCACCCCAAAAAATTATGTTCTTGTAAAAGACTACTTTCCCCCCCATACCTCCTAAATGTGCATTCTCCCCCCTTATCCCCTTTTTTCCCTCCCCGACCAACTTTTAACGTTAGACATTGAAAAAAATTGGAGGTTTCCCCTTGGCCTAAATGGGGGCTGCGGGGCCCCTTCCCTTTACCTCCTGTTTTACTCAACTGCCCCCCCACCCTTGACCTTTTCTCTATCATAAAAAACCCCCGGTCCTTTCTCGCCACCTCCACCATCGACTTTTTACCGCCACTCTGTCCCGGGGTAAACCCATTTTCACTATCACCCCACTGTGCCTGACCGCTTCCTCGATCCAGGCACCGTTTAAACTATCATCCCTCATTGGCTCTCTTCCCCGTGCCCTAAACGGATACTTTGCTCTTTTGACTAAAACGCCCCCAACACTGCTGCCCCTCATCCACCACACCCCTTTTGCCGCACCCAAAACCTTCACATGCCTCCACACTAAGTACTGGCAGGGTCGCCCAATATCTTTTTCACCTCCCCCCAAGGGAATCCTGGTTTGCCTGGGTGCATCTGCCACCAGCAGCCTCCTGTACAGACACCTTTGGCAACGTTGACACCCTGCGATCCATCAACTCTCGCCCCATAATCTATTTCCCGGCCCCCTTAGCGCCCACCGGACCCTGCACAACCTGGTTCCTTTTTTAAGGTTCCCCGTGGTTAGTACCCACCCGTTGTCCCGTCCCCCCATGAGTAAAGCAGCCACAGTCGTATCCCCCACCCTGCAGGCCCTTTTTCCCCAATTACGCCCGTAAAAGCTGAGCCCCAAAATTTTCTGGAAATTTGGCGTGGATGGAATGGGCCTGCGTAATGTCTTTTTCAGTGGTATGTCCCCTCAAAAATGCCCACCATCGGACCCTCACTCCACTTCCCGGGCATGGCAGCATGCACAATGCCGTAATCTCCAAATACTTGGCTGATGTCCACCGAGTCCGATTCAAACGGAACATTCTTAACCCTGATCCAAGTGTAAGTGTGCGACACGTCCTTCAGTCGCACTTGTAGGCCAGAATGTACCGTATAGACTCTGTCTTGATGGCGGTCGACAGTCCTTTCGTACACCTCAGCCGTTAAGAGTTTAACAAAGACTCTATTAACGCCGTTGAGCGCCACGCCATACAAATCTGCAGTCTCCAAACCATAAACGTCTCTTAATATGTTTGGCAGAACTGTAGCCGCAGTAGCCGGTTGCAAAGCCCCTGTCACCATATCTATACAGACTGTGTTAATCCTGCGTCTGCTCGCCGTCGCCATGTTTACAGAAAATGAAGTTGTCGTTGATCACCGCTAGGTGGCAGCCCAGGGGAACAGCACACCCGCACCCGTCAAGAGCTGGGTGGCCAATGTGAACTAGTATTAGTCTGCCCAAAATGCCTAGGCATACTAGTGGCCTTCTTGTAATAAGTATTTTATAATATGTAATAATACCATAAAATATGTAAACCCCACATTGTAATATTAACAGAGAAATATAGAATTTTAATTTTTAATTTTTAATTTTTGTAATAAGACTGAGGAAGGAAGAGTAGGGAAGATAACTGAGACGCAGGCCAGGAATTAAGCAGAAAATCTGAGATATTTCACCGAGGAAACGGGGAAGATGCCACGACACAGATGGAAGAATTAACCAAGAAAAATTGGATAGAATTCATATATCGAAGTAAGAAGTAACGAAAAAGCTAAAGATTTGAAGAATCAAAAGCCATGGTGTGGGAACGAGGTGTGGGAGCTAGGTGTGGGAGCGAGGTATGGGAGCTAGGTGTGGGAGCTAGGTGTGGGAGCTAGGTGTGGGAGCTAGGTGTGGGAGAGAGGTGTGGGAGCGAGGTGTGGGAGCTAAGTGTGGGAGCGAGGTGTGGGAGCGAGGTGTGGGAGCTAGGTGTGGGAGCTAGGTATGGGAGTTAGATATGGGAGCTAGGTGTGGGAGCTATGTATGAGAGCTAGGTGTGGGAGCGAAGTGTGGGAGCTAGGTATGGGAGTTAGATATGGGAGCTAGGTGTGGGAGCTATGTATGGGAGTTAGATATGGGAGCTAGGTGTGGGAGCTATGTATGAGAGCTAGGTGTGGGAGCGAGGTGTGGGAGCTAGGTATGGGAGTTAGATATGGGAGCTAGGTGTGGGAGCTATGTATGGGAGCTAGGTGTGGGAGCGAGGTGTGGGAGCTAGGTGTGGGAGTTAGGTATTGGAGTTAGGTGTGGGAGCTAGGTATGGGAGCTTGGTGTGGGAGCGAGGTGTGGGAGCTAGGTGTGGGAGCTAGGTGAGGGAGCTAGGTATGGGAGTTAGATATGGGAGCTAGGTGTGGGAGCTATGTATGGGAGCTAGGTGTGGGAGCGAGGTGTGGGAGCTAGGTGTGGGAGCTAGGTATGGGAGTTAGGTATTGGAGTTAGGTGTGGGAGCTAGGTATGGGAGCTTGGTGTGGGAGCGACGTGTGAGAGCTAGGTGTGGGAGCTAGGTATGGGAGCTAGGTGTGGGAGCGAGGTGTGGGAGCGAGGTGTGGGAGCGAGGTGTGGGAACGAGGTGTGGGAGCTAGGTGTGGGAGCTAGGTATGGGAGTTAGGTATGGGAGCTAGGTGTGGGAGCTAGGTATGGGAGTTAGGTATTGGAGTTAGGTGTGGGAGCTAGGTGTGGGAGCTAGGTATAGGAGTTAGGTATTGGAGTTAGGTGTGGGAGCTAGGTATGGGAGTTTGGTGTGGGAGCGAGGTGTGGGAGATAGATGTGGGAGCTAAGTATGGGAGCTAGGTGTGGGAGCGAGGTGTGGGAGCGAGGTGTGGGAGCGAGGTGTGGGAACGAGGTGTGGGAGCGAGGTGTGGGAGCTAGGTATGTGAGTTAGGTATGGGAGCTAGGTGTGGGAGCTAGGTATGGGAGCTAGGTGTGGGAGCGAGGTGTGGGAGCTAGGTGTGGGAGTAAGGTGTGGGAGCGAGGTGTGGGAGCTAGGTGTGGGAGCGAGGTGTGGGAACGAGGTGTGGGAGCGAGGTGTGGGAGCTAGGTGTGGGAACGAGGTGTGGGAGCGAGGTGTGGGAGCGAGGTGTGGGAGCGAGGTATCATGTGGGTCCAGAGATGCCCTACCCATCAACACAGAGATCGGAGCCTCGTCTCTTCTCCTTGTACTCACCTAGTTGTTGTTGCAGGGGTCGAGACATAGCTCCTGTCCCCGCCTCTTCACTGGCCGCTACTGGGTCACTCTCCCTGCGCCATGAGCTTTATCATACCTCTTCTTAAAACTATGTATGGAACCTTCCTCCACTACATCGCTTCCCAAACTATTCCACTTCACGACCACTCTGTGACTGAAGAAATACTTCCTAACATCCCTGTGATTCATCTGAGTCTTCAACTTCCAACTGTGTCCCCTTGTTGCTGTGTCCCATCTCTGGAACATTCTGTCTCTGTCCACCTTGTCAATTCCTCTCAGTATTTTATATGTCGTTATCATGTCCCCCCTATCTCTCCTGTCCTCCAGTGTCGTCAAGTCGATTTCCCTTAACCTCTCCTCGTAGGACCTACCCCTTAGCTCCGGGACTAGTCTTGTTGCAAACCTTTGCACTTTCTCTAGTTTCTTTACGTGCTTGGCTAGGTGTGGGTTCCAAACTGGTGCTGCATACTCCAATATGATCCTAACGTACACAGTGTACAGGGTCCTGAACGATTCCTTATTAAGATGTCGGAATGCTGTTTTTAGGTTTGCTAGGCGCCCATATGCTTCAGCAGTTATTTGGTTGATGTGCGCCTCAGGAGATGTGCCTGGTGTTATACTCACCCCAAGATCTTTTTTCTTGAGTGAGGTTTGTAGTCTCTGGCCCCCTAGACTGTACTCCGTCTGCAGTTGTTACGGCCCCCTACCTAACAATGGGAGTTAGGTAGTTACCGGCCGGCAGTCAAGGGGTTACGTCATCAGACCCGATGTTTGACTGCCGGGCCGGCTAGACCGACAGTGTCAACGAGACTCTCCCCTATTCAACACTGGAGAGTTCACCAGCTCCCTGATACATTACTGGAGTTCGCCAGGCAGACCTGCTTGAGAGTTGCAGACTTTCGCAGTGTGGTGCTGGTGACAGGCCTACAGTGCTTCAGTGCAGAGAGAACTGCAAGCTTTATTCTCTCTAGACTGTGTTACTCGAGAGCAACTCTGTACTTGTGATGTTTGCAAGGCCAAGTACAGTTGATGAGGACACTGTAATGAGGAGAGCGGTAAGTCTGGTCACCAGAATCTACTAGCTTATTCATCATACTGATTGATGTACCTGCGACTATGTACCTGCGACTATGTACCTGCGACTATGTACCTGAGACTATGTACCTGAGATTGTGTTTACCCGGAGATTGTTACCGGAGTGTCAAGTATTCAGTGGTGCATCCAGAGAGTTTGTGACGGTGGCACGACATAAGTGAAGAGTCATGTATTTGGTGTGTGTCATAATGCGGTACAAAGGCTTTATTAGAGATGGGTTCATGATGCAGGGGGCGTGCCATGTGGCACAGAGAAGGTGTCGTGTGACACAGCGATGAAGTCTTATGGTACAGGGAGATCGGGTGTCATGGAACCCCGTAAGCTCCTCCTCCTCCTCCATTCTTCTCAGAAGATCAGAGGACCATGCCCAGCCCTTTTAGGGCAGGGTAGGTGCCAAAGCTAGAGCTTGCTGCCATCTGCAGCTCGCAAGACTGCTCTTCCCGTCAGCCTCCCTGGGGCGGGGAAGATGGCAGACTAGAGAGGCCTAGCTTCTCCCTACCTGCCCCGTGCTGGTGGGGAATGTGGCTAGGCCTGGGGACAGTTGGTCCCAACGATGAGGAGGGTACTTGTACCTCGTCCCATGGGAGACATAGGTCTCTGATACTCCCCCAACAGGGAGCCCGAGCCGGGTCACCATCTGGAATAGACCCGGGCTGGGAGAATTCCCGGCAAATCAAAACCTCCTCCTCCTCCTCCTCCATTCTTCTGACACCATAGGATGGAGAGGGTCCACCATGCCCAGCCCTTTTAGGGCAGGGTAGGTGCCAAAGCTGGAGCTTGCTACCATTTGCAGCTTGCAAGCCTGCCCTTCCCGTCAGGGTAGATGGCAGACCAGAGAGACCTAGCTTCTCCCTACGAGCTCTGTGCTGGTGGGGGATGTGGCTTGGCCTGGGAAAAGTTGGTCCCAACGATGAGGGGGTACTTGTACCTCCTCCCATGGGAGACATAGGTCTCTGATACTCACACGACAGGGAGCCAGAGCCGGGTTGCCATCTGGAATAGTCCCAGGCCAGGAGAATTCCTGGCTAATCAACACCTCCTCCTTCTCCTGTTTCCTGTGATCAGGGACTGGGATCCACCATGCCCAGCCCTTTTAGGGCAGGGTAGGTGCCAAAGCTGGAGCTTGCAACCATCTTCAGCTCACAAGACTGCCCTTCCATCAGCCTCCCTGGGGCGGGGAAGATGGCAGACCAGAGAGGCCTAGCTTCCTACGAGCCCCGTGCTGGTGGAGAATGTGGCTAGGCCTGGGGACAGTTGGTCCCAACGATGAGGGGGTACTTGTACCTCCTCCCATGGAAACATAGGTCTCTGATACTCCCCCGATAGGGAGCCGGAGCCGGGTCGCCATCTGGAATAGATCCAGGCCGGGAGAATTCCCGGCGAATCAACACCTCCTCCTCTTGTGATCTGGGACTGGGATCCACTATGCCCAGCCCTTTTAGGGCAGGGTAGGTGCCAAAGCTGGAGCTTGCTACCATCTGCAGCTCGCACGACTGCCCTTCCTGTCAGCCTCCCTGGGACGGGGAAGATGGCAGACCAGTGAGGCCTAGCTTCTCCCTACCAGCCCCATGCTGGTGGGGAATGTGTCAAGGCCCGGGGACAGTTGGTCCCAACGATGAGGAAGTACTTGTACCTCCTCCCATGGGAGACATAGGTCTCAGATAATCCAACGACAGTGAGCCGGAGCCGGGTCGCCATCTGGAAAAGACCCGGGCCGGGAGAATTTCCGGCGAATCAACAACTCCTCCACAATATTAATTTCATCTTCACTAGACGAGTGTCTATTTTTGAAATTACCATTATGGTAAATAATATTTTTTTCTGATAGAACGAGTACCTTTTACATTTCTGTTTATTAATTAAGGGAGGTTTCTTGATTACCTTGAATACAATGTAATTACTTTCTAATAAATTGTTGGATTATGTCAAAACGTATGTGATGCGTGGTGTTGTATGGTGGTATGTGATATGTGTGTGTGTACTCACCTAATTGTGGTTGCAGGGATCGATTCTCAGCTCCTGGTCCCGCCTCTTCACTGGTCGCTACTAGGTCACTCTCTCCTTGCTTCATGAGTTTTATCATACCTCTTCTATGTGTATACGCGCGCGCGTGTGTGTGTGTCCTGTGTTTATACAAAACCTGCCTGACACAGCTGTGTTTTCGGTGTTACCAGACGGAGGACCGAGCCTTCACTTTTCCTTGCGCTGAGTGACCCACGTTGACCTAACACTTCATATAATAATAATAATAATAATAATAATAATAATAATAATAATAATAATAATAATAATAATCAATAATATTTAACTAAGTTCGAGTGTATATACTAAGCACGTTGAATATTTATATTATGCACGTGATTACCAGTTGTGAGATGAGCTCTGCCAAGTTGAATGAGCATGCTCAAGTTGTGAGATGAGCACATGCTGGCTCAGATTGAATGAGCACATGCCTGTCCCAAAGTTGTGAGAGATGAGCACATGCCTGGCCCAGAGTTGTGAGAGATGAGCACATGCCTGGCCCAGAGTTGTGAGAGATGAGCACATGCCTGGCCCAGAGTTGTGAGAGATGAGCACATGCCTGTCCCAGAGTTGTGAGAGATGAGCACATGCCTGGTCCAGAGTTGTGAGAGATGAGCACATGCCTGGCCCAGAGTTGTGAGAGATGAGCACATGCCTGGTCCAGAGTTGTGAGAGATGAGCACATGCCTGGCCCAGAGTTGTGAGAGATGAGCACATGCCTGGTCCAGAGTTGTGAGAGATGAGCACATGCCTGGCCAGAGTTGTGAGAGATGAGCACATGCCTGGCCCAGAGTTGTGAGAGATGAGCACATGCCTGGCCCAGAGTTGTGAGAGATGAGCACATGCCTGGCCCAGAGTTGTGAGAGATGAGCACATGCCTGGCCCAGAGTTGTGAGAGATGAGCACATGCCTGGTCCAGAGTTATGAGAGATGAGCACATGCCTGGTCCAGAGTTGTGAGAGATGAGCACATGCCTGGCCCAGAGTTGTGAGAGATGAGCACATGCCTGGCCCAGAGTTGTGAGAGATGAGCACATGCCTGGCCCAGAGTTGTGAGAGATGAGCACATGCCTGGCCCAGAGTTGTGAGAGATGAGCACATCCCTGGTCCAGAGTTGTGAGAGATGAGCACATGCCTGGTCCAGAGTTGTGAGAGATGAGCACATGCCTGGTCCAGAGTTGTGAGAGATGAGCACATGCCTGGCCAGAGTTGTGAGAGATGAGCACATGCCTGGTCCAGAGTTGTGAGAGATGAGCACATGCCTGGTCCAGAGTTGTGAGAGATGAGCACATGCCTGGCCCAGAGTTGTGAGAGATGAGCACATGCCTGGCCCAGAGTTTTGAGAGATGAGCACATGCCTGGTCCAGAGTTGTGAGAGATGAGCACATGCCTGGTCCAGAGTTGTGAGAGATGAGCACATGCCTGGTCCAGAGTTGTGAGAGATGAGCACATGCCTGGCCCAGAGTTGTGAGAGATGAGCACATGCCTGGTCCAGAGTTGTGAGAGATGAGCACATGCCTGGTCCAGAGTTGTGAGAGATGAGCACATGCCTGGCCCAGAGTTGTGAGAGATGAGCACATGCCTGGTCCAGAGCTGTGAGAGATGAGCACATGCCTGGTCCAGAGTTGTGAGAGATGAGCACATGCCTGGTCCAGAGTTGTGAGAGATGAGCACATGCCTGGTCCAGAGTTGTGAGAGATGACCACATGCCTGGCCCAGAGTTGTGAGAGATGAGCACATGCCTGGCCCATAGTTGTGAGAGATGAGCACATGCCTGGCCCAGAGTTGTGAGAGATGAGCACATGCCTGGTCCAGAGTTGTGAGAGCAGGTGAACACAACCATGGAAATAAACATTGATTCCCTTCCAGCAACATTCTCAGTACACATCACTGCTAACATTGTACAGTCACTAACACAACATCACACGTCACTAACACAACATCACGTCACTAACATAACACACGTCACTACCATAACATTACACGTCACTAACACAACATCACGTCACTAACATAACATTACACGTCACTAACACGACATCACACGTCACTAACATAACATTACACGTCACTAACAAAACATCACACGTCACTTACATAACATCACACGTCACTAACACAATATCACACGTCACTAACATAACATCACGTCACTAACACAACATCACACATCACTAACATAACATCACACGTCACTAACACAACATCACGTCACTAACATAACATCACACGTCACTAACATAACATCACACGTCACTAACACAACATTACACGTCACTAACATAACATCACACGTCACTAACATAACATCACACGTCACTAACATAACATCACACGTCACTAACATAACATCACACGTCACTAACATAACATCACACGTTACTAACATTACGTTACACGTCACTAACATAACATCACACGTCACTAACATAACATCACACGTCACTAACATAACATCACACGTCACTAACAACATCACATGTCACTATCATCACACGTCACTAACACAACATCACACGTCACTAACACAACATCACACGTCACTAACATAACATCACACGTCACTAACACAACATCACACGTCACTAACATCACACATCACTAACACAACATCACACGTCACTAACACATCACACGTCACTAACATAACATCACACGTCACTAACACAACATCATATGTCACTAACATCACACGTCACTAACACATCACACGTCACTAACATAACATCACACGTCACTAACATAACATCACACGTCACTAACAACATCACACGTCACTAACAACACCACACGTCACTAACACACATCACATGTCACTAACATCACACGTCACTAACACAACACCACACGTCACTAAACATCACGTCACAAACATCACAGACTAACACATCACACGTCACTAACACACGTCACAGTCACTACACATCACACGTCACTAACATCACGTCACTAACATCACACTCACACGTCACTAACATATCACACGTCACTAACAACACACGTCACTAAAATCACACGTCACTAACATCACACGTCACTCATGTCACTAACATAACATCACACGTCACTAACACATCACACGTCACTAACATCACACGTCACTCATGTCACTAACATAACATCACACGTCACTAACAGTATCACACGTCACTAAAATCACACGTCACTAACACAACATCACATATCACTAACATAACATCACACGTCACTAACACATCACACGTCACTAACATCACACGTCACTTACACAACATCACATGTCACTAACATAACATCACACGTCACTAACAGTATCACACGTCACTAAAATCACACGTCACTAACACAACATCACATATCACTAACATAACATCACACGTCACTAACACATCACACGTCACTAACATCACACGTCACTCATGTCACTAACATAACATCACACGTCACTAACAGTATCACACGTCACTAAAATCACACGTCACTAACACAACATCACATATCACTAACATAACATCACACGTCACTAACACATCACACGTCACTAACATCACACGTCACTTACACAACATCACATGTCACTAACATAACATCACACGTCACTAACAGTATCACATGTCACTAACATCACGTCACTAACACATCACACGTCACTAACATCACACGTCACTTACACAACATCACATGTCACTAACATAACATCACACGTCACTAACAGTATCACATGTCACTAACATCACGTCACTAACACATCACATGTCACTAACATAACATCACACGTCACTAACAGTATCACATGTCACTAACATAACGTCACTAACACAACATCACACGTCCTAACATAACATCACACGTCAATAACATAACATCACACGTTACTAACACAACATCACACGTCACTAACACATCACAAGTCACTAACATAACATCACACGTCACTAAAACATCACTCGTAACTAACATAACATCACACGTCACTAATACAACATCACACGTCACTAACACAACATCGCACGTCACTAACACGTCACTAACATAACATCACACGTCAGTATCAACATCACACGTTACTAACACAACATCACACGTCACTAACACAACATCACACGTCACTAACACATCACATGCCACTAACATAACATCACACGTCACTAACACCACACGTCACTAACATAATATCACACGTCACTAAAGCATCACTCGTAACTAACATAACATCACACGTCAATAACACATCCCATATCACTAACATAACAACAATTTAACATGTTAACTTAGAGTGCTCATGTCTCCTCAGGTTGCGGTGAGTCAGCGGCTGCTGCCCCTGCGGTGTGTGGTGTGTAGGGCCAAGATCCTGCGGCTGCGGCAGGCCAGGGACGCTCCCTTCCCCACCTCCATCTCCCAGTACTCCATGGCTGCCGTTGCCGCCACCGGCAGATGTATGCCAGCCTCCTCATCTCTCTATTCCTTCGGCTCCGGTTCCTCCGGGATCTCAGGTGAGCGAATCTTTTGTTTAAGGCATTTCTGCAGGATCCCTCTAGGTGAGCCTTTCAGGTCCTCTGTTGGGTGAACCTTTCAGGGTCCCTGCTGGGTGAACCTTTCAGGGTCCCTGCTGGGTGAACCTTTCAGGGTCCCTGCTGGGTGAACCTTTCAGGGTCCCTGCTGGGTGAGCCTTTCAGGACCCCTGCTGGGTGAACCTTTCAGGACCCCTGCTGGGTGAACTTTTCATACCCCCTGCTGGGTAAACCTTTCAGGGTCCCTGCTGGGTGAACCTTTCAGGGTCCCTGTTGGGTGAACCTTTCAGGGTCCCTGCTGGGTGAATCTTTCAGGACCCCTGTTGGGTGAACCTTTCAGGGTCCCTGTTGGGTGAATCTTTCAGGACCCCTGATGGGTGAACCTTTCAGGACTCCTGCTGGGTGAACCTTTCAGAGCCCCTGCTGGGTGAACCTTTCAGGGTCCCTACTGGGTGAATGTTCTTGCTTGTGGTCCCCTGAGCAGGTTCGTGGACGTTTGACGCATTACAAAGTAGTTGTCTGAATGCTTGGCGGATTCAGCATGTCTGGATTTTTTGGTGAATTGTAAAAGAAATGTTTGGGTGTTTAGTGGATTGGGTGTTTAGTTTTCAAATGGGTAGTGAAATTTATTTACATAGTAAACTCAACCAGACACTGGAAAGATACTTATTAAGCACCTTAGGGTTCTTGACAGTTGCGAGTGCTTGATGTTGTAAGTGCTTGATGTTGTAAGTGCTTGATGTTGTAAGTTCTTGATGTTGTAAGTGCTTGAAGACTCTAGTGGCTCTACGACTGTGAGTTCCTGATGCCTCTTAGTACCTGAAGAAACTGAATGCATCTTTGTAACTTTACACTGATTGTTATACCTCTACTCAGTTTATTCTCTGCTGAATTATGCACCATTGTATTATACACTGCTGTTGTATGTATTGCTCCTTTAAGGAGTAACTTATGTATTTTTGAATCCTGGCATATCATTGCCTCTGTACCACAGCAGTAAAGTACCCTGGCTCCCCCTCCCTGTACCACTGTGAACAGTGTACCGCTGGGCCGCTGTACCCCGCGGCTGCCACTACTCCCTCGTACCGTCTACAGGCTTGTCCAAGGTGAGCAGCGCCAGCTCCAGCAGTGGAGGATCATACCGCAGTACCTGCGGTGCCAAGCTGGCCAGACCTGTCACCATCTACGCTGCCAAGAGACTTCCCCCGGGCAAGAAACTCCGCTACACGGTCAGTAACACACGGGCAAGAAACTTTTAGTATAACACGGGAGGACTCTGTGTAACATAGAGAAGAAACTCTCAGCATAACACGGGGAAGAAACTATCATATAACACGAGGAAGAAACTATCATATAACATGAGGAAGAAACTATCATATAACACGAGGAAGAAACTATCATATAACACGAGGAAGAAACTATCATATAACATAGGGAAGAAACTATCATATAACACGGGGAATAAACTATCATATAACACGAGGAAGAAACTATCATATAACACGAGGAAGAAACTATCATATAACATGAGGAAGAAACTATCATATAACACGAGGAAGAAACTATCATATAACATAGGGAAGAAACTATCATATAACACGGGGAATAAACTATCATATAACACGGGGAATAAACTATCATATAACACGAGGAAGAAACTATCATATAACACGAGGAAGAAACTATCATATAACACGAGGAAGAAACTATCACATAACACGGGGAAGAAACTATCATATAACACGAGGAAGAAACTATCATATAACACGAGGAAGAAACTATCATATAACACGAGGAAGAAACTATCATATAACACGAGGAAGAAACTATCATATAACATGAGGAAGAAACTATCATATAACATGAGGAAGAAACTATCATATAACACGAGGAAGAAACTATCATATAACATGAGGAAGAAACTATCATATAACACAAGGAAGAAACTATCATATAACACGAGGAAGAAACTATCATATAACACGAGGAAGAAACTATCACATAACACGAGGAAGAAACTATCATATAACACAAGGAAGAAACTATCATATAACACGGGGAAGAAACTATCATACAACACGAGGAAGAAACTATCATATAACATGAGGAAGAAACTATCATATAACACGGGAAGAAACTATCATATAACACGAGGAAGAAACTATCATATAACACAAGGAAGAAACTATCATATAACACGGGGAAGAAACTATCATATAACACTATCATATAACACGAGGAAGAAACTATCATACAACACGGGGAAGAAACTATCATATAACACGGGGAAGAAACTATCATATAACACGAGGAAGAAACTATCATATAACACGGGGAAGAAACTATCATATAACACAAGGAAGAAACTATCATATAACACGGGGAAGAAACTATCATATAACACGAGGAAGAAACTATCATATAAAACGAGGAAGAAACTATCATATAACACGAGGAAGAAACTATCATATAACACGAGGAAGAAACTATCATATAACACGAGGAAGAAACTATCATATAACACGAGGAAGAAACTATCATATAACACGAGGAAGAAACTATCATATAACACGAGGAAGAAACTATCATATAACATTAGGAAGAAACTATCATATAACACAGGGAATAAACTATCATATAACACAGGGAAGAAACTATCATATAACACGAGGAAGAAACTATCATACAACACGGGGAAGAAACTATCATATAACACGAGGAAGAAACTATCATATAACACGAGGAAGAAACTATCATATAACACGAGGAAGAAACTATCATATAACACGAGGAAGAAACTATCATACAACACGGGAAGAAACTATCATATAACATGAGGAAGAAACTATCATATAACACGAGGAAGAAGCTATCATACAACACGGGGAAGAAACTATCATATAACACGAGGAAGAAACTATCATATAACACGAGGAAGAAACTATCATACAACAGGGGGAAGAAACTATCATATAACACGGGGAAGAAAATACACACACAACCCGCACATAGAAGAGAAGAGCTTACGACGACGTTTCGGTCCGACTTGGACCATTTACAAAGTCACACTAATAAAAAGAACAGGTAGAAGAGGTTATATACAGGCCAGCAGACAGGGAGGGCACAAGAACGTTTCGAACGACGACGTTTCAGTCCAAGTCGGACCGAAACGTCGTCGTAAGCTCCTCTCTTCTATGTGCGGGTTGTGTGTGTATTGTTCCAGTCATTGTATTGTGCCTTTTTTTGTTATTTACGGGGAAGAAACTATCATATAACACAGGGAAGAAACTATCATATAACACGGGGAAGAAACTATCATATAACACGGGGAAGAAACTATCACATAACACAGGGAAGAAACTATCATATAACACGGGGAAGAAGCTATCATATAACACGGGGAAGAAACTATCACATAACACAGGGAAGAAACTATCATATAACACGGGAAGAAACTATCATATAACACGGGGAAGAAGCTATCATATAACATGAGGGAAAAATATCATATAACACAGGGAAGAGAATATCATATAACATGGGGAAGAAACTATGATATAACACGGGGAAGAAACTATCATATAACACGGGAAGAAAATATATATAACACGGGGAAGAAAATATCAGTACATATAACAAAAAAATGCTGGTAAAGGGTTCTTTGATTTAAGGAAGTTTAGTGATCTTTCCCCTCCATTGGATCAAACCTAATTACCTCCCATTTTCTAGGGGCTGTTTGACTCACACGGATTTATGCGTCGCCATGAATATAATATTACTCGCCTGTGTCTAACATAAAATAAGAACATTCAAGCTTGGGACTAAAATAAACTGACGTTAGGTTAAGTTAGGCTAAGTTAGGTTAGGTTTGATTATGCTAGGTTAGATTAGGTTAAGTTAGGCTAAGTTAGGTTAGTTAGGCTAGGTTAGATTAGGTTAGGCTAAGTTAGGTTTAATTAGGTTAGGTTAAGTTATAATAAGTTAGATTAGATTAGGTTAAGTTAGGCTAGGTTAGCTTAGGTTAGGTTAAGATAAGTTAGGTTAGGATAAGTTAGGCTAGGTTAAATTAGGTTAGGGTAGGCTAGGGTAGGTTATATTCGGTTAGGTTAGGTTAGATTAGGTTTGGTTAGGTTAAACTGGGTTAGGTAAGGTTAGGTTAAGTTAGATTAAGTAAGGTTAGATTACCTGGAGAGGGTTTTAGGGGTCAATGCCCCCGCGGCCCGGTCTGTGACCATTCATCATGGTGGATCAGGGCCTGATCAACAAGGCTGTTACTGTTGGCTGCACGTAAACCGACGTACAAACCACAGCCAGGCTGGTCAGGTACTGACTTTAGGTGCCTGTCCAGTCCCTTCCTGAAGACAGCCAGGGGTCTATTGGTAATCCCCCTTATGTATGCTGCGAGGCAGTTGAACGGTCTTGGGCCCCTGACACTTATTGTGTTGTCTCTTATCGTGTTAGTCGCGCCCTTGCTTTTCATTGGGGGAATGTTGCATCGTCTGCTGAGTCTTTTGCTTTCAAAGGGAGTGATTTTCGTGTGCAAATTTGGTACTAATCCCTCTAGGATTTTCTAAGTGTATATAATTATGTATCCCTCCCGCCTGCGTTCTAGGGAGTACAGGTTTAGGAACTTCAAGCGTTCCCAGTAATTGAGGTGGTTTATCGCAGTTATGCGTGCCGTGAAGGTTCTCCATATTTTCAAGGTCAGCAATTTCACCTGCCTTGAAAGGTGCAGTTAGTGTGCAATAATATTCCAGCCTAGATAGAGTTAAATTAAACTAAGTTAGAAGAGAGCCAAAAGGTACCTAATGAATGTAGCGACAGAAAGGGAGGAGAATGATTTTTATTTTTTTTAGTGTCTATACATGTACATGTAAATAACACTTTTTACCTTATTCCTTTTAATTATATTATAATAACTAGTATCTACTACAGTGTATAGTATTAAGGTATTAAATGGACATCAATGGAAATAAGTCACTGTGTCTGACTTTTTTGGGTTATCCTAGGTTTTCTACACATATGCTGCTATGTATGATAATCTATGTAACTGTATTTGTGTATACCTGAATAAACTTATTTACTTACTTACTTACACTGTGTCTGACTTTTTTTGGGTTATCCTGGTGGGTAATTTTCACTATGTATGATAATTGTACTTATGTGTACCTATGCCTAAATAATCTTACTTAAATACTAATGAACACAGAACTTGTTGTTGTAGATTCGCCGGTACTCTCCCGGCCCGGGTCTGTTCCAGATGGTTACCCGGTCTTGGCTCCCTGTCGTGGGAGTGTCTTGAGACCTATGTCTCCCATGGGAGGAGGTACAAGTACCCCCTCATCGTCTGGAACCAACTGTCCCCAGGCCTAACCACGGTCCCTGCCCTCACGGGTACCGTGGGAATGGCAGTCTTTTGAGCTGCAGATGGTAGTAAGCTCTGGCTCTGGCACCTACCCCGCCCTAAAAGAGCTGGCTATAGTGTATATCTGTCAACACAGAGCTTCCTTCCTGCTTGTTTAAAACTGTCTCCACTGCACGACCCACTTAATAAAAAGAGAATTTATGTAATAAATTATATTCTTTTGCCCGTTATCACCCAGATAAGAAATATTCACAGATACTTTTTTCCTGGGCAATAGATGATAACGTGCTTGTTATATTAAATATTAATGGGTTTCTCTCCCGGGAATAATATACATGATGACCACAAAATATGGCTTGGACTGACACACTAGGTGATTTATACATATGTTAAACTATGTATGATAATTGTACTTATGTGTAGCTGTACCTAGATAAACTTGCTACTCACTTACACTCCTTTCACTGCTTAACTTAGGTTAGGTTCGTTAGGAAACAGGACAAGCTTTTCCTGACGCGGGTCTTAGTTATATAATGACCTACAGCTGGAGCTTTTGGTCATCTGACCGAGGACTTCCGTTGGCTTATCAGTCTATCCCTTTAAAAATTATTCTATTCTATTCTATGTGATTTGCCGGTATGGATCCTGGCCCGGGTCTCTTCCAATTTGGTGACCCGGCATCAGCTCCCCGGTTAGGGAAGTGTCATGTATCGACGTTAAAGGTACATATGTGGCATTCCTTTGGTGGGAAGAGGGGTCCTCTCCGAATCTATGGACAAACGACGTCCCAAAAGGTAAGTTGCTCTAATGGTGGTTGGTGCGGGGTACATCGAAGGCCCTCAGCAGGCCCTCACAGCGACGTCAGCGGGGGGGGAGGGGGGAAACGTGCAATGACTGGGAGTCAGGTCTCCAAATCTTTGATGGCCAAGTACACTAGATGTGCCGCCTCATCTTCCAGGCCCCGCCCCACCGGGGTCATCGGGAAGTGTCTGCAGTGAAGGGGCAATGTAGCTGGCCAGTCTAACAGGTAGTGCACCAGGGGTGTTGAAACCATCTGGTCACAGTAGGCACAGAGCTCCTCTCTTGCCCGTTCAACGATCCGTGCAGTGGTGGGATACCCTAAGCGTAGGCGGTGGATAGCCACCCGCAGTTCCCTGGTCTGCTTCCGAATACTTGGAGGGGGCGCCCTGTGAGTCGCCCTGTCATACCAGTGGCGGCTCCGTGAATCCCCATGGTCAGGAAGTGGGCGCCTGGCCGCACTGGCAGCCCATAGCATAATCTGGCTGAGGCTGATGGAGATTGCACCACGTGGCTGTGCCTCGAGCGTTGCAGTCTTAGCAGCCTTATCTGCTGCATCATTGCCGGGGATACCCACATGGCTCGGGATCCAGTTGATGGTGGCTCTGCGACCCTGGGCCATGAGCGTCTGCAGGTCGCCCCGAATGGACGTGAGTAAGTGTATGTTGTCCCTTGGCTCTTTGTGCATAATTGCCTGGATTGCTGACTTGGAATCAACATGGATGATGGGGGGATGCTGATGGTCTGCAATTGCATGCTGCAGAGCTCGTTGAACGGCATAGAGTTCAGCCTGGAGGATGGTGCAATGGTCCGGGAGGCGCCAACCTGCCGTCAGATTGTTGTGGAACATCCCAGCAGCTGTGCGACCCGCCTCTGAGTCTCTGGAGCCATCAGTGTAATACAGCACACACCCAGGGCTTTCCACACCCGTAATGCTAGCTGAAGCAAGTCGTTGCAGAATGTGCTGGGGGCAATGTCTCTTACTGCCTGGTAGGGCTGTCCAGTGCACTGCCAACAGCTCTGGCGCCCAAGGGGGTGGCACCGTGTAGTTCACTGCAGGTCTGTCGCAGCCTCCTACCTGGAGCAATGTCATGGGCAGGAGCTTCCATGTGGCATCTGCAACTGACCACATCCACCGGCGGCCGCGGTGCATTGGTATGACATGTCCCTGGTGGACCCGTATATCCCTCATCAGTTTGTCAGCTCCTGGGAGGCGGAGGTACTTTGCTATCCTCTTGGCAGCTACAAGTTGGATCCTGTCCTCAAGGGGCTGTAGCTGCACCTCGAAGTTCAGAGCCACCGCATTGGCCCACCTAGGTGCCCTCAGCATGGCCCATACAGCTGTGTTCTGGACCACACAGAGACACTTGATGTTCGTGGGCCTGGCATGAACCAGAGCAAGCGCCCCGTAGTCGATGAGCGAGCGTACGGCCTGTATGTAGAACAACCTCATGACCTCGAGGCTGGCCCCGACCTTAGGGTTGGCCATGGCACTCATTGCCCTGTCCCTCTGCAGAGCTCTCTCTTTGATGTGTCGTACATGTTTCTGGAAGGTGAGGTGCCTGTCGATGTAGATGCCAAGGTACCTATAGCTGTGAACCCATTCCAGGATGATGCCCAGGATTTGCAGCCTCTCATTGGGTTCCCTAGTGTGAAGGATCATGGCTTTGGATTTTGCTGCAGATATCTTGAGCCCCAGGCGATGGCAAGCAGAAGCCAGCAGATCGAGGTCCTCCTGGGCTCGCTGCAACAGCCGGTGCTTCCTGGATACGACAAGCGCCAGGTCATCGGCATAGCTGAGCAGAAAGGTGCCTGTGAAGAAAGGCAAGCACACAAGCTGGTGCATCAATACATTGAACAGGGCGGGACTAAGCACCCCGCCCTGCGGAGTGCCGTTTTCGAGGGTCTTGAGAGAAGATTTATGCCCCTGGAAACGGACCCGGGCCCGCCTGTCCTGGAGATAGGATCGAAGCCATGCAAGCAGCCTGCCCTTAACTCCTCTGCGGGCCAAGAGTGCAAGGATGGCAGATGCACTGGCTAGCTCGAAGGCTTTCTCAAGGTCGAGGAAGACAACAATGCGGGCTTGGGCGTCCAACCCAATGCTGGCCAGTAAGATGGTAAGCCTTTCAAAGGTGCCCACTCCTCTGGTGAACCTAAAGAGATCTTTATGAGGAGGGCCAAGCTTCCACCTCAGTCGCTCCAGCAACATCCTCTCAGACACCTTGGAAATGCAACTGGTGAGGGAGATGGGTCTCACACTGCCAGGATCCCTGGGTTTAGGAATCAGTATGATGTCAGCCTCCTTCCATACGGCAGGGAGTCTGCCGGCTCTCCAAGTCCGGTTGATGACCCCCAGGACAGCTTCGTGACCAGATTGGCCAGACCGAGTGATCATGCCATAGGTGACACCATCATGCCCAGGCGCAGTGTCCCGATGAGATGTGAAGGCTGCTTGGAGCTCCTGGTCAGTGAAGTCTTCGTCGGTGGCATCCTTTGCCCGGCATGCCGCTTGGATCGCCCCCACCCTTCTAGGAAGGAGAGTGGCCTGGAGATCCTGAGGCAGTTGAGCCATAGCTCAACGGATTTAAATTGGATAAATTTAGATTTAGAAAGGACATAGGCAAGTACTGGTTTTCGAACAGAGTTGTAGATGCGTGGAACAATCTTCCGAGTACTGTGATAGAGGCTAGGACCTTGGGTGGCTTTAAAAAGAGATTGGACAAATATATGAGTGGGAGGGGCTGGGTTTGATTGGTGTCGTGAGTACGGGAATAAATTCTTAGGTAGTGGTGGTTTTGATATGGACTTGCCTTGTATGGGCCAGTAGGCCTTCTGCAGTGTTCCTCCATTCTTATGTTCTTATAGCTGCTCTGGAGGTGAAGAGTTCCACCAGTCGCTCAGCCTCTGTTGCGGGATCTGGGTGCGCTTGAGCCACACCACGACACTGCCCAGTGGCCATTCGTAGCTTGGTCCATATCTCAGATAAGGTGGTGGAGTAGCTGAAGGAGGCACACCACTCAAACCATTTAGCCTGCCGGACCCTGTGCGAGACATGGCGTGCATGCCGCACCACTTCCCTTAGCAGACGCATGGACTCGGCCATGGGATTGCGCCTGTGCATCTTGCGGACGACATTGATGCAGTGGTTCTGTTCCTTGATTACCTCATCGTAGAACCACCAGTCACGCTTGTACGACCCTCCGCCCGTAATCCTAGGTATGGCTGCCTCAGCTGCCAATGTGAAGGCTGCCTATAGGTTCTGAGCCGCCTCATCTGGATCTTCTGGTAGAGTAGTCTCTGCCCACCAGTGCTCGATGACCTCCTGGAAGCACTGCCAGTCGGTCTTCTTGAAATTCCATCTGGGGGTATGCATGGGAGGCGGGTGCCGCTGGACCATCAGTGTAGTGACCACTGGAAAGTGATCATTGGTTAGACAAGGGTGGACCTCCCAACTTGCACTCGAGAGCAGCCGTCTGGAGATGAGTGTGATGTCCAGACGGCCACCGTAGTGATGGGTTGGCTCCCCATTGTTGAGGGCGATCTCAGGTACATCCTTCAGCACAGTCGCAAGGTGCCTCCCTGCTGCGTCGGTGGGGGAGACAGAATTAAGTATTGGGTGGTGGCCATTGACATCCCCAGCCACAACAAGACCCTCCACGGGGGCGAGTGCAGCCACCTCTGAAATGTCAAGGCTGTACCGAGGGCTTCTGTATATGTTGTAAACCACGAGAGGTCCATCCGGAAGGTGTAAGGTAACAGCCTGTACCTCCACGCCCTCCCTGCAGTCGATGGGGTCAGTGGAGATAGAGTGAGGGATAGTATTCCTGACGTAGACTGCCGTGCCCCTGCCGATGCCTTCCAGGCGCTGAAGGTAAGCCGAGAATCCCGGGATATGTGGCGGTGATTGATGTGGTGGTTTGATAAGTGTCTCCTGGAGCAGGAAGACATCGATCTCATCTTGTACTGCAGCTTCAATCACTAAGTGAAGTTTCTGCCGCAGCCCACAAATGTTCCACTGAAGGATCTTCAAGGGGAGTAGAGGGGACCCTCTGATTCCATCTCTGCCTGGGACATGTCGTCTTCCGTTGTTGGTGACCCCAGGGTCTCCTCCATCACGGACTGGAAGGACTCCTGGATGATGGCTTGAAGTTCCATTGAGTCCTTCCTGTCCAGGAGGACCACGCCTAGCATCCACAACAGGAGCTGTCTGCAGGCGCCCCTGTCCTCCGCCGATGGCAGCAGGTGAGTGAGGAGCTCTGAGATGACCCCAGCAGTTTTCTTCAGACGAGCGGGAAATGAATCTACCATTACCTCTGTAGGTGTTGGGTTGGACGACTCTTCGTGTTGGGCCTGAGCCAGCGGGTAAGTTTGGGTGGCTGTCGACACTGCAGCTGCATAAGCTGGGTGCACCCTGGGTCTGGCCGGAGTGGCCATGGACTTCCGGGTCTCCTGGCGGGGAGCCGCTGCTTGACTCTGGTCGGTCGCAGGAGGGGCCTGCCCTCAGGAAGAGGCTTGCTGGTGGGATGGCGTGGACTGACGGGGCCCAGCAGGGGCCTGCTGGGCAGTGTTCCTGGCCTGTGGTCGCTGTTCTCAGTGACTCTGTCGTCTCGGCCATCTTGCTTTCTGGCCTTGCCACTGACTGCCCCCTGATGCCTCTGCTGGGAGCCCAGTGTTGGGAACTCGCTGGTATCGCCCATCTGTGGCATCCGTGGTGCTGCGGTTGAAGCCCATGCTGACTGTTGCTGGGCGGTTCTGAGGTTGGGCATTGCCGTGGGTGCCAAGCTATTCCGGTGACGCACCTGCTGCCAGTGCTGCACCATCACAGGACAGCTCTGGTTCCAGGCATGGTGCCTCTTTGAGCAGTTGGCACACTTGGGCTCTGGCCGAGAGGTCTCGCTGGTCGGTTGTTTGAGGAGTGCAATGCAGTCCTTCGAGTCATGTGCCTTGCTGCACACTCCACACCTCTTCCCTCGCTGGCAGGTGGCTGCAATGTGATTGAACCCCTGACAGTTAAAGCACTGCAGCGGGCCTGTCAGGTATGGCCAGGTCTTAAACCGTCTCCAGACCCCAAGGTCCAGGTGCATGGGGAGTGGGCCTTTGTGGTGTATCAGCACTTGTCGGGTGGGTACCTTGTTCACCTTGGCAGTGAGTCGCTCTGCCTTGACAATATTGGGCAGTTCCAAAATGGGGTCCAATGGAAGGGGCACAGGGACGTGTAAGAGCACCCCCTTGTATACCTTCTCCCAAGCAATCAGTTCCACCACGCTGGAATGCATCACAACCAGCCCCTTTAATGCCTCGTATGAATCGTCATCCCGAGGAATGACTAAAACCTCGTTCCGGAGAGTGAACTCGCAGCAGAGCTGGAGGTGGGGGATGCCCTCCAGATACCACACAAACCCGTAATCGGGAACTTTGAATTTGTTGAAGGCCATTGTTGCATTTGTCCGAGCACAGCAGGAAGTCTTTCGTCCACGAGGAGTCAGCCATTCCCCATCCTCTGTGGTGGCTGATGCAACTGGGGTGGGTACCTGGTCGGGCCCAAACCCCGCCAGTTGAGGAGCCACAGCCTCCTGGTGGCCTCCCATGACCCCTATGTCCATCTGGGGGACCAGGTCTTCTTGGGTAGCATCTGCCGGCTGAACTATTGGCAGATCGGCAGATACAGCAGTCTCCACAGCATCCTTGGCCTTCTTGGTGGGGGCTCCCATCGGCCCCACGTCGTCCTCCGACTCGTCCTCGCATTCCAATAAACATTTAGGCTGCTCTCCTGGGCCTGACATGGTGACTGTAGGTGTGGGGACTGAACCAGCACCTGAGCTGCTGACCGTGACCTCACAGCCGCCCACACAGGGCTCGGAGCTGTGAGGCTCAGGTCTCTGGAAGGAGCCCTTAGCCACCCTCACGTGGCTCATGGCTCTGATGCACTGAACACTGTCCCACGATCACGAGAAATGACACTAATATCTGCATAAACTAACACAGATGTTTAATCCTAAGCGAAAACATAGCCCACGAAGAACAATAACAGCGTAAATCTGTGAACAATAACAGCGTAAATCTGTGCGTAAACTAACACAGATGTCTCCTCTACTATGTCCTATATATATCCACCTCGAGTCTTCCAGAATCTCATTCTCCTTCCTTCGATAAACGTTTAAAAATTATGAGAAGGAGGAGTTGTTGATTCACCGGGAATTCTCCCGGCCCGGGTCTTCACCAGATGGCGACCCGGCTCCGGCTCCCTGGCGTGGGAGTATCAGAGACCTAAGTCTCCCATGGGAGGGGGTACCCCTCAGCGGTGGGACCAACTGGCCCCAGGCCTAGCCACATTCCCCACCAGCACAAGGCATGGAGGTAGATAGATGCTAGGCCTCTCTGGTCTGCCACCTTCCCTAACAGGAAGGGCAGGCTTGTGAGCTGCAGATGGTAGCAAACTCCAGCCTTGGCACCTACCCTGCCCTAGAAGGGCTGGGCATGGTGATCGACCAAAAATTATGAGGAGGTGTTGATTCACCGGGAATGCTCCCGGCCAGGGTCTTTACCAGATGGCGACCCGGCTACGGCTCCCTGGCGTGGGAGTAGCAGAGACCTGTCTCCCATGGGAGGGGGTACCCCTCAGCAGCAGGACCAACTGGTCCCAGGCCTAGCCACATTCCCCACCAGCACGAGGCAGGTGGTAGATAGATGCTAGGCCTCTCTGGTCTGCCACCTTCCCTAACAGGAAGGGCATGCTTGTGAGCTGCAGATGGTAGCATACTCCAGCCTTGGCATCTACCCTGCCCTAGAAGGGCTGGGTATGGTGATCGACAAAAAATTAAGAATTAGATTCATATATATATATATATATATATATATATATATATATATATATATATATATATATATATATATATATATATATATATATATATATATATATATATATATATATATATATATATATATATATATATATATATATATATATATATATATATATATATATATATATATATATATATATATATATATATATATATATTATATATATATATATATATATATATATATATATATATATATATATATATATATATATATATATATATATATATATATATATATATATATATATATTTATATATATATTACTATATATATAATGTACTTATTATTGTAAACTGATCTCTTTTTAAAGTTAAATAACTCAGTTTACCTTATTCCTAGTACATATACGTATCTCCTTTTATTGTAACTGATTTTCACACAGTTTAATTACTTAGCTGTTTTAATTTTGAAGGCTATAATCATGACTGATATCTATTGCATCTTAATAATAATAACAATAATACGTATAGTAAAATATTACAAGGACCCCAATGGCAACAAGTCACTTTGTCTGACTCTTTTAGTGTTATCCTGGAGGGTAATTTACACATGTTACTACGTATGACAGTTGTAATCACTTAAATCTGTGTAACCGTACTCATGTGTACCTGCCGCTAAATGAACTTACTTAAATAATAATACGTATATGTTACCCTAAAATTATAAATGTTACCCCTAAAATTGTATTTGACGAGTATGGTGGTTTTTTCAGGTGTCGAGCAAGAGTGGAGCGCGGAGCAAGGAGCCGCTCAAGGGAGGACTCCCACAAATTAGAATCGACGAGTACCAGGAGCCAGCGTGTCGACCTCCTCCCATCTCCCGTCCTCCCAGGGTTCACATAAGAGAGAATAAGGTGGCTCCTCAGGTGAATAGGGAGTACCTGCTTCGTGTGCACTTTATCTTGTAATTACAGTCTAAAGTTCACATGAAAATAATCTTTTCTTACATGAAATTAGCAAAAAGAGTAATGTTTATCTCTCAGATATTGATTGACAAAAACACAGGATGTATTCACTGAGAGGTGTATGTCTCTTAGCGTATATACGCTGATATATTACTTAAATACTTATATTAGGGATTAACGTATAGTACTTGTTTAGTGGTGAAAAAGAGACATGCAGCCTTAATGACCTTTGTGTAGTCAAGAGACTTTAAACTCCAGTTAACAACCAAACTTGATTAAAAACCTCTCATGCACCAAACAAGTTTACCTAAATCAAAAGAACTACCTTGATGTTAATGTAAATTACTTAAACATTAGTGTAATCTCATTATAAAAAAAAATGGGATATGAATATTTGTTGTTCTTGTTCTTGATTCGCCGGTAAATGAAAAGCATTACCCAAGAAAATCTACAAATATTTTACGGACAGTTGTATGGTTTTTGAGAGTACTTTTATATTTTAAGCATGCGAACTGGCAGTATTATATCTTGTAGATCTGATATTTTTATTTTTAATATTATGTAAAAAAAATCAACATTTCGCATAATTAGGGACTTAAATATGTCAATTTATATTCATTTTGTTTTAATTTTCCTCATTAACTTAATATCGTCTGTAAACAGAGATACATTGGACTTCTGGGATATCGTTCACTCATGCAAGAAACAGTACCAGTCCTAGTAGCGACCCTTGTGGAACCCCAACTCCTTACTCTAGTCCATTCTCATACTTCTTCGTGGACAATCTCTTTGTCTCCTTCATATCAATATTATTTGCTCCACTATAGTGTCTTTTTTACTTTACTTGTCTTCTCCTTTAATTTCTTCCCCAAACGTTTTTTTTTTTGCAGTTCAAGATTAAGAAGTCCAACCAGTTCCTTCTCTCCTGTTTTCTGTTACGTTATCATTGAACTCAGGCACGTTTGTGAGACGATATTTACCATAACTTAACCTATGCTGGTTGTTCTTTCCTAAAAACCCTTTATCTTCTGGAGCTTTTATATTCATCATCGTTGACTTACATGGTATGTTTGTCAACGATACTGGCTCGTAGTCATGTCCCATTCCCTTCAAGGGTATAAAAACCTTCTCTTCGTCTTTCACTGTCGTGTGTATGGTGCCCAGTATCTGTTATCCCTCTTCCCACAGACAACCTCCCATATCTTACATCAGTTATTCAGTTCCTCCTAAACTTCCTTCTCGTTTCTTGTGAACTCCTCTCTTTTTTTTTTTAGCCTTATTACCTGGTTATTTCCTTCTGATGTGACGTGTAACAGTCAGCCTCTTGTCTCACCTGTGCTTGTTTATTTCTGGCTCTTTGGCAGACTTCTCTGTCAGAGTCTCTGGGTGAACCACAAGCTCTCTGCTCTTACCATTGTCTTTTTTTAATCTCGGTATGATATTTTTCTTCCTCTCAGCACTGTATGGCTAGGTACTCCATTATCCAGTTTGATGTCTTTCCATCCAATTCTCGTCCCGTAGCTCGGTTGGTAGAGCACTCGTCTCACACACTGAGGCCAGTGGTTCGATCCCCGGTACGGATGTTAACCTAGCAGTAAAATAGATACCTGGGTGTTAGTCGACTGGTGTGGGTCGCATCCTGAGGACAGAGATTGACCTAATTTGCCCGAAATGCTCTGCACAACCAGGGGCTTTCAATGTAGTTTGATGTCAGCTATGGTCTGTATAAGTTGTACTTGTAGAAATAAAGATTATTACATTGTATTATTATTATTATTATTATTATTAGTAGTAGTAGTAGTAGTAGTAGTAGTAGTAGTAGTAGTAGTAGTAGTAGTAGTAGTAGTATTACTGTATTCAGGAACTTCCTCATAGTTTCCTTTTCTACAATCTGATTTCTTCCTTCACCGGTTTCCGATTAGCAGTGCCTCTCCTCTCCTTTCTCTGTTTCCTCATTCTTCCTTGCATCTCTTATCATCTCATTATCTCCATGAGAGCTATAATGTTTGAGTTTACTTCTGCTATTCTTTCCTATAATTCGTCACTCTTGCTTGATACTCCATCTGCATTTATACAACGTACCTTGAATTTATCTTCTGGTTTGCAGTGTTAGTTACCAGTTGTCAAAGGCACTTGCCGACAGACACTTGGACTGTGTGTGTGTGTGTGTGTGTGTGTGTGTGTGTATGTGTGTGTGTGTGTGTGTGTGTACTCACCTAGTTGTACTCACCTAGTTGTACTCACCTAGTTGTGGTTGCAGGGGTCGATTCACAGCTCCTGGCCCCGCCTCTTCACTGGCCGCTACTCGGTCACTCTACCCGCTCCATGAGTTTTAGCATACCTCTCCTTAAAGCTATGCATGGATCCTGCCTCCATTACATCACTTCCCAGACTATTCCACTTCCTGACAACTCTGTCTACCTACCTGGAGTCTACCTGGAGGGTATTCCGGGGATCGACGTCCCCGCGGCCCGGTCTATGACCAGGCCTCCCGGTGGATCAGGGCCTGATCAACGAGGCTGTTACTGCTGGCTACACGTAGTCCAACGTACGAACCACAGCCCAGCTGATCTGGCACTGACTTTAGGTATCTGTCCAGCTCCCTCTTGAAGGCAACCAGAGGTCTACTGGTAATGCCCCTTATGGCTGGTGGGAGGCTGTTGAACAGTCTTGGGCCAAGGACACTTATTGTGTTTTCTCTTAGTGTACCAGTGGCGCCCCACTTTTCACTGGGGGTACGTTGCACCGTCTGCCAAGTCTTTTGCTTTCGTATGGAGTATTTTATGTGTGCATATTAGGGACCAGTCTCTCCAGAATCTTACAGGTGTAGATTATGATATATCTCTCTCGCCTGCGCTCCAGTGAATATAAGTCTAGTGCTTACATGCGTTCCCAGTAGTTAATGTACAGCAGTATTCTAACATAGAGAGAACACGTGATTTAAAAAGGATCATCATTGGCTTGGCATCTCTTGTCTTGAATGTTCTCATTATCCATCCTATCAGTTTCCTCACAGATGTAATAGTGGCATTGTTGTGGTCCTTGAAGGTGAGGTCTTCGGACATTACCACTCCCAGGTCCTTCACATTACTTTTCTGCTCTATTGTGTGATTGAAGTTTGTAATATACTCAGTCCTAGCTATTACTTCCTCCAGTTTTCCATAACGGAGTAGTTGGAATTTGTCTTCATTGAACATCATATTGTTCTCTGTTGCCTATTGGAAAACTTGGTTTATATCTTCTTGGAGATTTGCCGTGTCCTCAATGGATGACACTCATGCAGATCCTAGTATCATCTGCAAAGGATGATACAGTGCTATGGTTCACATCTCTGTCTATGTCTGATATGAGAATGAGAAACAGGATAGATGCGAGTACTGTGCCTTGTGGGACAGAGCTCTTTACTATGGCAGCATCCGATTTAACTCTGTTTACCACTACTCTTTGTGTTCGATTGGTTAGGAAGTTGAAGATCCATCTGCCTACTTTGCCAGTTATCCCTTTAGCACGCATTTTATGTACTATTACACCATGATCGCATTTGTCAAAGGCTTTTGCAAAATCTGTGTATACTACATCTGCATTCTCTATGTTTTCCAGAGCATCTAAGACCATATCATAGTGGTCTAGCAGTTGTGAGAGGCAGGAGCGACCTGCTCTGAAACCATGTTGCCCTGGGTTGTGCAATTTTTGGGAGTCCAGGTGGTTTGCTGTCCTGCTTCTTAGAACTCTTTCAAAGATTTTTATGATATGGGACGTTAAGGCTATTGGTCTATAGTTCTTAGCTACTGCTTTGCTGCCACCTTTGTGGAGTGGGGCTAGATCCGTTGTTTTTAGTGACTGTGGAATCTCGCCTGTGTCTAAGCTCCTTCTCCATAGCATACTTAGGGCCTGTGAGAGGGGTTTCTTGCAGTTCTTAATGAACACAGAGTTCCACGAGTCTGAGCCTGGGGCTGAGTGCATGGGCATGTCGTCGATGGCTTTCTCAAAGTCTAGAGGAGTTAGGGTTATGTCAGAAATTTGGCATACATTAGCAAGGTTTTGAGGCTCATTCATGAAAAAAATGTTTGGATTGTCTATCTCACTCATTTCTTTGTTGTCATCTGTGTAAGATCCGTCTTGTCTGAGCAGGGGCCCTATACTAGAAGAGGTTTTTGCCTTGTTTTTGGCATATGAAAAAAAATATTTGGAATTTCTTTCAATTTCACTAATCTCTTTTATCTCCTCTTGACTCTCCTGGATCCTGTATGAGTCCTTCAATTTTAGCTGAATATTTTCCACTTCCCTGGTTAGCGCTTCCTTCCGTGAATCAGATAGTCCGGCATTCTTGAGGAGCTCAGTGATTCTTCGTCTTCTCCTGTATAGGGAGCGTCTCTCTCTCTCTCCTGTTTACTTCTTCTCTTCTTTTTTCGTAGAGGAATATGCCTTGAACATACTTCAGCTACCAGGAGGTTGATCTTTTCAAGGCACTGGTTAGGGTCCATGTAATTTAAGATATCTTCCCAACATGTTTCATTTATGGCGTAGTTTACCAGATCCCAGTTGATGTTCTTGTTGTTGAAGTTGAATTTGGTAAAGGTACCCTCATAGCTGTATGCGTTTTGCTGATCAGGACTCCTGTGCATGTACGTCTGGACTTCGATTAGATTGTGATCAGAATTTGTTGTTTTTTATATTGTTATGTTTCTTACCAGGTCCTCATTATTTGTGAAGATAAGGTCTAGTGTGTTCTCCAGTCTCGCCGGCTCCACTATCTGCTGACTTAGGGTGTGTTTGTTGCAGAAATTCAGCAGCTCATGTGTGTGTGACTTTTCATCTAAGCTGCCTCCAGGGATTATTTCTGCTACAACATTATTTGCTATATTCTTCCATTTTGTATGTCTAAGATTGAAGTCACCAAGCAGCAAGATGTTTGGGGATGGGGCTGCAAGGTTTTCCAGACAGGAGTCAATTTTTGATAGTTGTTCTTTAAACTGTTGGGAAGTTGCATCTGGTGGCTTATATACAAGTACAATGACTAGGTTTTGGTTCTCGATTTTTATTGTCAGAACTTCAACTACATCATTTGTGGTGTTCAGTATCTCTGTGCAAATGAGCGACTCTTTGACTGAAGAAATATTTCCTAACATCCCTGTGGTTCATCTGAGTCTTCAACTTCCAACTGTGCCCCCTTGTTGCTGTGTCCCATCTCTGGAACATTCTGTCTCTGTCCACCTTGTCGATTCCTCTCAGTATTTTATATGTCGTTATCATATCCCCTCTATCTCTCCTGTCCTCCAGTGTCGTCAGGTCGATTTCCCGTAACCTCTCCTCGTAGGACATACCCCTTAGCTCCGGGATTAGTCTTGTTGCAAACCTATGCACTTTTTCTAGTTTCCTTACATGTTTGGCTAGGTGAGGCTTCCAAACTGGCGCTGCATACTCCAGTATGGGCCTAACGTACACAGTGTACAGGATCCTGAATGACTCCTTATTAAGATGTTGGAATTCTGTTCTTAGGTTTGCTAGGCGTCCGTATGCTGCAGCAGTTATTTGGTTGATGTTCGCCTCAGGAGATGTGGCTGGTGTTATATTCACCCCAAGATCCTTTTCCTTGAGTGAGGTTTGTAGGCTCTGGCCCTAGACTATACTCCGTCTGTGGTCTTCTTTGCCCTTCCCCAATCTTCATGACTTTGCACTTGGTGAGGTTGAATGCCAGGAGCCAGTTGCTGGACCAGGCTTGCAGCCTGTCAAGATCCCTCTGTAGTTCTGCCTGGTCCTTTTCCGATTGAATTCTTCTCATCAACTTAACATCATCTGAAAACAGGGACACTTCGGATTCTATTCCTTCTGTCATGTCGTTCACAAATACCAGAAACAGAACCGGACCTAGGACTGATCCCTGTGGCACCCCGCTCGTTATAAGCGCCCACTCTGACACCTCGCCACGTACCATGACTCGCTGTTGTCTTCCTGACAGGTATTCCCTGATCCATTTTAGTGCCTTCCGTTATTCCTGCCTGGTCCTCCAGCTTTTGCACTAATCTCTTGTGTGGAACTGTGTCAAACGCCTTCTTACAGTCCAAGAAAATGCAATTTACCCACCCCTCTCTCTCTTGTCTTACTGCCATCACCCTGTCATAGAACTCCAGTAGGTTTGTGATGCAGGATTTCCCATCCCTGAAACCATGCTGCCTGTCGTTGATAAGCTCATTCCTTTCTAGGTACTCCACCACTCTTCTCCTGATAATCTTCTCCATGACCTTGCATATTATACAGGTCAGAGACACTGGTCTGTAGTTTAGTGCTTTGTGTCTGTCTCCTTTTTAAAAAATTGGGACTACATTTGCTGTCTTCCATACCTCAGGTAGTCGCCCTGTTTCGATAGATGTGTTGAAGATTGTTGTTAGTGGTACACATAGCTCCTCTGCTCCTTCTCTCAGGACCCATGGAGAAATGTTATCCGGCCCCATCGCCTTTGAGGTATCCAGCTCGCTTGGCAGCCTCTTCACTTCCTCCTCAGTTGTGTGTATTGTGTCCAGCACCTGATGGTGTACCCCACCTCTCTGTCTTTCTGGAGGCCCTTCTATCTCCTCTGTGAACACTTCTTTGAATCTCATGTTGAGTTCCTCACACACTTCGCGGTCATTTCTTGTGACCTTCCCTCCTTCCTTCCTCAGCCTGATTACCTGGTCCTTGACTGTTGTTCTCCTTCTGATGTGGCTGTCAGATTTGGCTTTCGCTGCTATGTCATTCTCGTATTGTCTTTGGGCCTCCCTTCTTACCTGTACATATTCATTTCTGGCTCTACGACTGCTCTCCTTATTTTCCTGGGTCCTTTGCCTTCTATACTTCTTCCATTCACTAGCACACTTGGTTTTGGCCTCCCTGCACCTTTGGGTGAACCATGGGCTCATCCTGGCTTTTTCGTTACCCTTGGGTACAAACCTCTCCTCAGCTTCCTTGCAAATTGTTGTCATATATTCCATCATCTCGTTTATTGACTTTCCTGCCAGCTCTCTGTCCCACTGAACTCCGTGCAGGAAATTCTTTATGCCTACGTAGATCCCTTTCTTGTAGTTTGGCTTCATTCGTCCAACCCTTCCTGCTTCCTCCTCCTCCTTCCTCCTGTGTGTGTGTGTACTCACCTAATTGTACTCACCTAATTGTGGTTGCAGGGGTCGATACTCAGCTCCTGGCCCCGCCTCTTTGCTGTCCGCTACTGGGTCTCTGCTCTCCCTGCTCCATGAGCTTTATCATACCTCGTATTAAAACTATGTATGGTTCCTGCCTCCACTATATCTTTCTCTAGACTATTCCACTTCCTGACTACTCTGTGGCTGAAGAAATGCTTCCTAACATCCCTTTGACTCATCTGAGTCTTCAGCTTCCAGTTGTGTCCCCTTGTTTCTGTGTTCCCTCTCTGGAACATCCTGTCCCTGTCTACCTTGTCGATTCCCCGCAGTATTTTGTATGTCGTTATCATGTCTCCTCTGACCCTTCTTTCCTCCAGTGTTGTTAGTCCTATTTCCCTCAACCTTTCTTCATAGGACAGACCCCTGAGTTGTGGAACTAGCCTTGTCGCAAACCTTTGCACTTTCTCTAGTTTCTTTACGTGCTTGACCAGGTGTGGGTTCCAGACTGGTGCTGCATATTCTAGTATGGGCCTTACGTACACGGTGTACAGTGTCTTGAATGATTTCTTGTTTAGGTAACGGAACGCTAATCTTAGGTTTGCCAGTCGCCCATATGCTGCCGCAGTTATCTGGTTGATGTGTGCCTCCGGAGACGTACTTGGCGTTATACTCACCCCAAGGTCTTTCTCCTTTGCCGAGGTTTGTAGCCCTTGTCCACCTAGCCTGTACTCTGTCAGCGGTCTTCTTTGTCCTTCTCCGATCTTCATGACTTTGCATTTGGTGGGATTGAATTCGAGAAGCCAGTTGCTAGACCAGATGTCAAGCTTGTCCAGGTCTGTTTGAAGTCCTGCTTGGTCCTCTTCCGATGTGATTCTCCTCATTAATTTCACATCATCTGCGAACAGAGACACTTCTGAGTCTATCCCATCCGTCATGTCGTTTACATATACCAAGAATAACACTGGTCCTAGGACTGACCCCTGGGGTATGCCGCTCGTCACAGGCACCCACTGTGATACCTCATCACGCACAATGACCCGTTGTTGCCTCCCTGTGAGGTATTCCCTGATCCATTCCAGTGCCCTTCCTGTTATACATGCTTGTTCTTCCAACTTCTTTACTAATCTCATGTGAGGAACTGTGTCGAAGGCCTTCCTGCAGTCCAGGAAAATGCAATCAACCCACCCTTCTCTCTCTTGCCTTACCTCTGTTACTTTATCATAGAACTCTAGGAGGTTTGTTACACAGGATTTGCCTTCCCGGAATCCGTGCTGTCTGGTGTTTATTATTCTGTTCAGCTCGAGGTGCTCCACCATTCTTTTTCTGATGATTTTCTCCAGGACTTTGCACACTATACATGTAAGTGACACCGGTCTATAGTTTAGTGCCTCTTTTCTGTCTCCTTTTTTAAAGATGGGGACTACATTGGCCTTCTTCCATACTTCAGGTATCTGCCCATTTTCAAGGGATGTGTTGAATATTATGGTAAGTGGCACACTCAGTACCTCAGCTCCTTCCCAAAGAACCCACGGGGAGATATTGTCCGGACCCATCGCCTTTGAGGTATCAAGGTCACTGAGTAACTGCTTCACCTCCTCCTCAGTTGTGTGTATGCCCTCTAGCACTTGATACATCCCTTGTTGGTGACACACCCCATCCTGTCTACCCAGCTGCCTTCCTTCCTCCACTGTGAATACTTCCTTAAACCTCAAGTTGAGCTCCTCACATACCTCTTGATTATTGCTTGTGAGTTCCCCATCTTCTCTCCTCAGCCTTATCACCTGGTCTTTAACTGTTGTTTTCCTTCTGATGTGACTGTACATGAGCTTCGGGTCGGACTTAACTTTCGATGCTATGTCGTTTTCGTACTGTTTCTGGGCCTCCCTCCGTACCTGTGCATACTCGTTTCTAGCTCTTCTACTACTCTCTTTGTTTACTTGGGTTCTTTGCCTTCTGTACCTTTTCCATTCTCTGACACTCTGAGTCTTTGCCTCCCTGCACCTTTGGGTAAACCAGGGTTCTTTCTGGCCTTCCGTTTAATCTTTTCCTCTGGGTATAAACCGTTCCTCTGCCTCCTTGCACTTTGCCCCTACGTATTCCATCATTTCATTTATTGTCTGTCCATCCATTTCCCTTTCCCACTGAACCTCCTGCAGGAAATTCCTCATGCCTGTGTAGTTTCCTCTTTTAAAATCTGGTTTGTCTCTTTCGGTGTGTGTGTGTCTGTCTGTCTGTCTGTTTGTGCGTGTGTTTTTGCGTATGCGTATGTGTGTGTGTGTGTGTGTGTGTGTACTCACCTAATTGTACCCACCTAATTGTGGTTGCAGGGGTTGAGACTCAGTATTACAAATAAAGAAGCATTTGTAATTAACGACTGTTTGGGATACTGAGTAACTATCAGATTTTCAATATTTATTATATTATTATTAATATAAAAACATATAGTACTCTGAATAAAATCATAAATCTATATAATCTGTGTAAAACATATATAATCTCTTTATACACAATTATAACGTAGTAAAAATTCACAAGTAAAAACAATCATAAAATTCAGTGCAGTCCTCTCCATGTGCAGTACACTCTCCACTAAGTGCAGGTGCATCTTTCTATGTTTGGGCACTCCTCCATAGTGCAGGTACACTTCCTAGTGCGGTACTACTCTCTATAGTGAGGTCCCTCTCCTAGTGCAGGTACACTTTTCCATAGTGCAGGTACACTCTCCAGTGTAGGTACACTCTCCATGTGCAGGTACAGGAGTCTCGGTTAAAGCTCTCCCAGTGTGAGAGTCTTGTTAGCACTCCCTAGAGTCATGTTGGACCTCTAGGAAGTCTGGGACATTCTCTCCTAGAGTCAGGTGGACACTCTAGGAATCTGGTGGACACTCTTCTGGTCTGGTGAACACTGTCTGTCAGCGTGCGGCAGTCAAATGCAGGTCTGATGACGTAACCTTGGGACTGCCGGCCGTAAGTACCTAACACCATTGTTAGATAAGGGGCCGTAACACTCAGCTCCTGGCCCCCGCCTCTTCGCTGTCCGCTACTGGGTCTCTGCTCTCCCTGCTCCATGAGCTTTATCATACCTTGTCTTAAAACTATGTATGGTTCCTGCCTCCACTATATCTTTCTCTAGACTATTCCACTTCCTGACTACTCTGTGGCTGAAGAAATGTTTCCTAACATCCCTTTGACTCATCTGAGTGTGTGTGTGTATTTGTGTGTGTGTGTGTGTGTGTGTGTTGTGTGTGTGTGTGTGTGTGTGTGTGTGTGTGTGTGTGTGTGTGTGTGTGTGTGTGTGTGCGTGGGTGCTTTTGTGTGTGTCTAAACTCTCTGTATGATTAACTTCTGAAAAAGAGGACGAGAATTGCAACAAAGTCTGTGTTCGCAGGAGACGATGGGTCGGCTGCCCACCATCAAGGAGTACACAGAGTTCATCACTGAAAAGGAACTGGAGAAAGAGAAGTCTTGCTCCACCAGAATAAGGTAAAGCTATGCCACGAGAGGTCCAACCCCGTCTAGTTTGTCCAGTTCACTGTCAACATTACTTCCTGCAGGCCATTTTGTTCCTAGATGAGAGAGGCCAAGCACTTTAGCATTCATTCCCTTTAGTTTACTCACGTACACAAATTTTATGACATTTATTTTTGCAATTATTAATATGATGTACAAACATAGTTACGGGTGCTCCAGGATTCATACAATGTATCATGTATATGCACAGTTCTTCACCAAAGTTTGCTCAGTTGCTCAACAAGCTCTCCTTGTGGCCTATGCAGGGCTTTGTAAGACAATGGAAGGCGAGGGGGAGAGTGAGAGGGTAACTCCTGCAAACCGTTCACCATCTGGGTTCTGGCGAACTCTTGATGCTACCAGAAAAAGAGTTAAGTGGTTGCCGGGGTCGATTCAGTGTTCAGTGTTGGAACATTAAACCTCTACACTACCTCTGTCACAACTTCCATTAATACTGCTTGTCTGCGCTCAAACTTCTCGGCTCATGGTTGTCGTGCGCTCACATCTTGTGTAGGTACACAGATGCACAGTAATGTTTACAGAGTTCATCTTGTGTCTCCTTCAGGAGACGGTTGTCACTACCTGAGAGCATTATACTCCCAGACATAGCTAGAAGTCATACTCACCTCAGGAGTTATATTTTTTGGTGTGATATATTTATAAATAGGCTATATATATACGTCCAACAAAAGCAAGGAAATTCTGCAGCTTTCATAACACAACACGTAAATAATGAACGGTCGTTTTTTTTTAACTGTTTCTTATATCATTTAGAAATTACCTCAGTGGTATGTACGGTGACTGTCTCATCGTGGCAATTACACTTTTTTCAAATGAAGATATAAAGATATTTCCGTTACCGTAAATATCTGGATTTCCTACAAGAAACTGTTCCTTATTTCTCAAAAACGTTTTGTTGATGCAAGTTAAACAGCTCCCCACTCAATAGATTCAGCCACTGTCCCTTAACAGGTTCAGCTATTGCCCTAATTACCAAGTTTAATAAGTGTCTCCCTCAATAAGTTCAACCACTGCCCTAGTCCAGTACCTCCCTGAAGGTCGGTCACCGCCCCTCTCTATACGACTCACACGGCAGCATAGGAGAACACAGACTCAGAGTGAAGCTGCAGAATAACCTTTCACTTGTTCACTCTTACAGAGACTTTCCGGTTCGTAGCATGGAGCATGAGTTTGTTACCATTCTTAAGATTTTCCACCACCACCACCACTACCACCACCACCACTACTACTACCACCACCACTACCACCACTACCACCACTCACAGCATGAAGCAGTCTTACGAGCCGCCTCCCTTCCATACTCATTGACGTTCTTCTAATAATCACTGTAGTTTCTCCCACTCTTAAGAAATGCACTTTTTTAAATAATTGGAATTCCATTGTTGTTTCACTGTGATTAAAAAAGTTAAAACTCACATTTCGTGTATATTAAAAAGCTATTTTTTTTAATTCATCCTTTTTCTGATCTGCATATGCATTTTTGTGAGCATAGTCCGGATGCCCCTTAGAAAATGATTCACGCACCTATGTTTTCAATATTAACAATGCTTTTAATCCGATAAAACATGTAGAAACATTCACTTAGCATTGTAGGTTAATGGTAGATTCGTAATTACTGCACCGAGTTAAGAAAGCTAGTGTTGATAACAAAAATATGAAAGATTATGAATGTTTTTTATAATCCATTAGAAGTTAGAGATCTCTGTGTTTCTGTTAAAGTGGCAAGTTAGAGCAGTGAGGGAACACCTGCCTCGTTCTCTGCCAGCCACCATAACTAACACTGACTTTCCCTGTGCAGGTGTGCCCAAAAACTAGTGAGCCAGATCGAGCAGCATCATGGTGTTTCTCCACGGGTGCCCAGCCCATCCTCATCGCCTTCCCCGTCTCCGGCCAGGTCCCCTACAGCCATGGCTGCAGTTGTGGCGGTGACAGCTGTAGCCGTTCCTGCAGGGGGCAGTGGGGCGTCAGTTAGTAGCCTGCACGCCCGGGTCATCTCCAGGTCCCCGTCAGCGTCCCCATCTGAAGCATCCAGCACAAGGAGCACTCCTGACAAGCAGTCTTTTGTTGGCATGGGTCGTAGAGCGTCGTCAAGCTCTGCGTCCTCACTCAAAAGCAATCTTTCCCTTGCCAGCAGCACCTCCGTCAGAAGTAACTCCTCGGTACACAGTAACACTTCGTATAAGAGCGCCTCCTCTGTAAAGAGCGCCTCCTCTGTAAAGAGCGCCTCCTCTGTAAAGAGCGCCTCCTCCGTCAAAAGTGGCGTATCTGTAAAGAGCGGAATGTCCAGCAAAAGTTCGGTGTCAACGAGAAGCAATGCCTCCACCAAGAGCACCACGTCAGGCAAGAGCACAGGCACTGTTAAGTCGAACAACTCGAAAAAGAAAGAAGCCGATACTAAAGGAGTGAGAAGAAAGGAAAATAGTGATAAGAAAACTGAGTCAAATGATAAAAGAGTGAAACAAACAAAGGGGGAGAGCAAGATCAAGGCGCTCAAGAAAAGATTTGAAGGTAAAGAATATCAAAGATTACAATAGTGGCGACACACGCTCTTCACATTAGTGGAGGTACGTTGCTCAGTGCAAAATATACGTTATAACACAGGTGGTGGAGTGTGATGAGTGGGCTATGGTTGTGAGAGAGTCTCCTCCAGGGGGCGCTGACCCCGCTTGACCTAGCCACTTGCTCAGACTCGTGGGCAACAAGGGTCACTCGTAGTGTAGGCATCGCAATACATATCTTTCTCGTTCGTGTGTTCGTTATACAGTACATTATGTAAGTCAAGAGGAGTACCGCCTGTACTCCTCCCTTGCTCCTCGCCTTCAGTCGAGTCTTGGTAATGAGAGTTCCTGTAAGGAACAGTAATTGGTGTTCCCTGCAAGGGACGGTGGAAAGCTTCTCTGTTCCATCAGGCACAGCTGCCACACGCTTACACTCACAGCTTTATAAGTCCAAACACTCGAGCGAGACTGCCGCAATAATACATGTTGAAAGCATATTTTTATTAACAAACCTTGGTGCATTGACTTGGACAGACCCTGGAGGTGATTTCAATGATCTTACCGTTGGTCGAAAATAGACCTTGTTTTTGTTTGCCTTCGTGAAGTGTAGCCCCTCAACGGGGCAGTGAACAGTTCTTCCATTTGCAAGGGTTAGTCAGCACCAGCAGCCTTCATGGTGATACAGAACTTGAGAGGGATCTCCCGTCGTCCAGACAGGCAATACATTGTTAGCCTTGTATATGTAGCTAGGCCGAAAGTAAACTAGCTAGATTCTTATGTTATTCGGAAGGAGATTTTGGTGTTTTAATGGTGGCTTTAACCTACTGAATGTCAGCCCAGGATGTGTCGCCAGCCTCAGGGAGGCTCCTGCTACCACCACAGCAGTAGCACGTAGGAACTGACATCACCAGCAGGTTGCCCCTGAATCTACCAACAGGCCGGGATTGTCACCACTACCAGCAGGTTGTCCTGCCTCTACCAGCAAGTTACCGCTGCCGCCACCAGTAGAATAGGTCTGCCATAAACAGCAGGCCAGGCTTTCTGCCACCTCCAGCAGGTTGGACCTGCCATCACCACCATCAGTTAGGAACTGCCAGTACCAGTAGCAACAGGCCGGATATGCCACCAGCAGCAGGAGGTCGGACCTACCACCACCAGCAGGTCCGACCCGGTGGCACGTTCGACCTGCCATCAGCACATGATCGTGACTACATCAATGTCTGCTCAGTTTCCTGCTACTTGCTGAGGCAAAGCGACAACAACTGGGTCAGGGGTGGAGGTTTGAGAGCCTCTCCGAGTTTAGAGATGACTAACCTAATTTGCTACCTTCTCAAGACTCGACCATCATGTTGTATACATTAATGAGTGTACATTAAGTGCTTGTTAACTACTGCGCCGGTCTGGAACACTCCACAATACAATGAAGGTTCCTGAAGACATTATTGGTATGAGAATAGTGTCTTCAGCCATTATGTACTGACCTCACCCAGTACCAAGACAACTGTAGGCTGAGTATGATAAAAAGCACAATTTTCAGAGGCTACGACATGGTACCATTGCAACCATTCCAGGGCTGAGAGGTCATGTGATATGTTGCAATGATACTGGGGTCCATATCTACGTTTAAAAATCACTGCCGTGGCTGCAACAAAATTGATTACTAACAACTAATAGCGTGGCGCTGCAACAATTCACAACTAACCCATAATTTGGAAAAAAAAATCAACCTTTTGGTCCGTCTTGCACTAATAAGATGCCATAATTGTGATTTGACAATGGTCCAGAATGGACCATTGTCAAATCAAGTCCAGAATGGACCATTGTATCGAGTCCTCTCTAAATTGGGCTATTTTAATACTGATTTTACTTTCAAATGCTTTTATGTTATTGTGAAATTATCAATCCCCATGTGGCTTGTTCTATATATATATATATATATATATATATATATATATATATATATATATATATATATATATATATATATATATACTGTATACTCATTTTGTATGTTGTTTAAATTTTATTGAGAATTATTAACAAAATTTAACGACCAGGTCTACTGGATGTATTTACAGACACGTGTTGTGAGGTGGCGACTCCTACCTGTGGTAGGTCGCACACCTGTAGGGGTCTCACACCTGATGGAGGTTCCACACTTGGCTGGGGGTCCCACACCTGGTGGGGGTCCCACACTTGGTTGGGGTCCCATACCTGGTGGGGGTCCCACACCTGGTGGGGGTCCCACACCTGGTTAGGGGTCCCATTCCTGATGGGGTCCCATACCTGGTGGGGGTCCCACATCTGACCCCGTCCTTGGCCCCAGACAGTGTTGCCATCCGGGTGGCCACCATATACACCTAGAGCTACAAAGATACACTCCTTCCATTAGCTGTAAGATCAAGAGTTTCTGTAAGAGGACTTCCAGTTAATGTTATTTCTCCATTGATTGCCTTTGGCTCCTCTTTCCCACACAAAAACCAATTTTGCCCAGCCTTTGTCTTATCTTCTGTAATTTCACAACTAAGTTTTCTTTTTTAAGTTTGACTCAAGTTTCATACGCAATCATTGTTAACACGAGGACGGAGGTGTTGCTGAAGTATTATGTAAACTTAGTCTACATTATAGGCGTGTGGTGCAGATTCTCAGTCACCATCCCCCTGCCTTCACCTCTCTGGAGACAAGGGCTTCGCTATTGCTATCCCTGAGTACATATACTGACAGAGTGGCGACTGGAAGTCTGGACTTCTAGAGTGAAATATGTAGATAAAGATGTACAAGTAGGAAGTAAATTCTGGCTGCCCCTCCATTGGTTCAATGGATGGCTTGTTATGGTTGTAGGGGGTGATGAAAGACAGAGTAACAATAACACTGTACTCTGTTAAGATCACAACAACAACACAAAACAATAGACGATCGAACATAAACAAAATAACAACATGGGATTTAATTCTCTCACTGCACCCAACACACCTTACATGGCTGTTCTCTGGTAGTGGGGGAGAAAATGGGGAAGAGTACTCTTGAGAGCATTAGAAAGATAACGCAGGCGGGGGGAAGGTGTTTATCCAAGAAGGTAGAAGTAACCATGGCAGCCTGCTGGGGTGGTCAGATGCATTAGCTCAATTACTTATTACTTGTAAGTTTCACTCATTTTTTTCCAGCTACGATTTGAATCTTCATTAAAATGCATTTGTACTTTGGCCAAATTGTAGTGATTTTTGAAGATAAACCTTTGTATTTACTACCCTAAGACAGCAGTCAGCGTGTGTTGGTGGTCCACGCTTTATGTGGCCATGGTCCGCCCCATTAGTGACCATGATCCACGCCATTATTTATCATGGTCCACTTAATCACTGGTCATGGGATTTGGCTGTGGTGTCGTCTCCGCCTGTGGGTCAACTTCTGCTCCAGTTGTCCCGTAACTGTATATAGTTTGCCCAGTTCTTTTGTTGCCATTATGGAAGGTCCTCATTAGTGGCTGTATGGAACATTAAAGGTAGTTAGTGTTTACAAGTCATGATTGGTTAACGTGTGGTGACCAGAGTTAAAACATAAGAAAAGAGAAGCACTGCAGTAGGCCGTCTGGCCAATGCTATAATTAAAGATTATTAAGGCACAGGTACACATAAGTACAATTATTATACATAGTGTAAATTACCTACGATATCCCCCTCCCCCAAAAAAAAAGTCAGACGAAGTGACTTATTTCCACTGGGATCTTTGTTATATCTTATTATTTATCTTAAAAGTTAAAACAGCTAAGTAACTCAACTGTGTGAAAATCAGTTACAAAAAATGAGATAGATATACTAGAAATAATGAAATTGAGTTTTTTTACATTAATATTAAAAAGCATCAACTTACAATAACAGGTACATGCTTCACTCTAGCACAGGCTTTGACATGTGCAGGCAAGACGGCTCCTTACAACAAGGCGCATCTGTACAGATGATGTTCAAATTCAAGTTTATATTACAAAATTTCTGTATTTCAAAAGATACAATAATCTAATGACCCACATAGAGTGCACTGTATTTAAAAAAAATACAATAATCTAATGACCCACATAGAGTGCACTGTATTTCAGGCAAAACTTAATCTGGTCTAAAAATCTATCTAGCATTGTTTTTGAGGATCTAATACGTGGATTAATACGAATTAAAAAAAAAAAGATACAAGTTACAAGATAATTCATAATTTACAATGTATACCTCCCAGCATACATGAGGGGGATTACCAATAGACCCCTGGCAGTCTTCAAGACCCCTGGCAGTCTTCAAGACCCCTGGCTGTCTTCAAGACCCCTGGCTGTCTTCAAGACCCCTGGCAGTCTTCAAGACCCCTGGCAGTCTTCAAGATCCCTGGCTGTCTTCAAGACCCCTGACAGTCTTCAAGACCCCTGGCTGTCTTCAAGACCCCTGGCAGTCTTCAAGACCCCTGGCAGTCTTCAAGACCCCTGGCAGCAAGACCCCTGACTGTCTTCAAGAAGGTTCTGGACAGTGGTTCGTACGTCGGTCTGCGTGCATCCAGCAGTAACAGCCTGGTTGATCAGGTCCTGATCCACCACGAGATCTGGTCATAAACCGGGCCGCGGGGGCGTTGACCCCCGTAAGGGGTACTAATTTTGAGATTACCATACAAAACAGTTCCATAGTGCAAGTTTATGTGCAGCATAAACAAACCATACTACGGGTGGGGTTTTGAGACTCTCTGACCGCGGGTTTGAACCCCACCCGTGGTATGGTTTGTTTGCAATCGTGTCATTACAATTTCGTGAGTTATGTGCAGCATGAAGTGCATGTACTCAGACCTCCACCTGTGTTGTACGTACTCACTCATATGTAGTTGCAGGGGTCGAGTCACAGACCTTCATCTCTGACTGGGTAGGAAATTCTCAAGGCCTTCCTTTACGTCTTCAGCAAATATTTTTGTGCTTAACCTACACCATGAACACCAATATAAACACTACCCAAGAATACGACTGCTCAAGAACTCCAATAGAAATAAGTCACTTTGACTGACTTTTTTGGGTTATCCTTGTAGGTAATTTACACTATGTATGATAATTGTACTTCTGTGTATGTACATGTGTCCAAATAAAATTACTTTTTTTACTTACATATTAAAACCAATAATAATAAAATAGCTAAGTTAGCCTTAAGTGCATCACTGCTCTGTGAACTTTCCCACTACATGGGTAACTCATATATTTTCTTATCAAAACTATGATATCTACTCATTCTTTTATGTAGTATATATACGTAGTATGTATATATTTCGGTGTTGGTAATTAACATTATTTGTTAATTTTGTGTAAGAGGGAGTTAATATAAATAAAATTACAGTATTAGATGTTATCGTACGCCAGGACGACATTAACACGGGACGCATATTAATTTTCTTATTAACAATACGTATTGGGTTTATCAGTAGTGTGTTGCTGTCCCCTACTATTTAAGAAAACATATATACACAGTGAGTTGTATATTTCTATGTGTGTATATGGTGAGAGTATACTTCGACCCCTATTTTACGTATGGAAGTATTCTTGGCCGGTGATGATCCTAGGAGAGGTTAAGGGAAATCGACTAGACAACACTGGAGGACAGGAGGGATAGGGAGGACATGTTAATATATAAAATACTGAGAGGAACTGACTAGATGGATAGGGACAGGATGTTTCAAAGATGGGACACAGCAACAGAGAGTCATAACTGGAAGCTGAAGACTCAGATGAGTCACAGGGATGTTAGGAAGTATTTCTTCAGTCACAGAGTTGTCAGGAAGTGGAACAGTCTGGAGAGTGATGTAGTGGAGGCAGGATCCATATAGTATAGCTTTAAGAAGAGGTATGATAAAGCTCATGGAGGAGGGAGAGAGTGGACCTATTAGTGACCATCAAAGAGGAGGGGCCAGGAGCTGTGAATCAACCCCTGCAACCACAGGAAACAAGAAGCCTTTAAAGTCCCTCTCAGTACTCGATTAGTTTTAAATTCCAT
Organism: Cherax destructor; assembly: GCA_009830355.1. Lineage (NCBI taxonomy): Eukaryota > Metazoa > Arthropoda > Malacostraca > Decapoda > Parastacidae > Cherax > Cherax destructor. The sequence continues at coordinate 66,929 of WNWK01006072.1, read as the reverse complement.
TAACCACTGAGTGTCCGTGGTTCGATTCCCGGCCGGGTGGAAACACTAGGCGCGTTTCCTTACACTTGTTGTCCCTGTTCACCTAGCAAGCAAGTAGGTACCTGAGTGTTAGTCGACTGGTGTGGGTGGCATCCTGGGGGACAAGACTGAAAGGCCACAATGGAAATAAGACAGAGAGTCCTTGGTGACTTTCTTGGGTTATCCTGGGTGGCTAACCCTCCGCGGTTAAAAAATCCGAAAATCTTGTCTTTATCTTAACCATAAGCTTTTATTACCCAGGAAGAGACTCATGCATTATAATTGCAATAGTTGGTTAAAAGTATATGGCATATTTTTAAAAGGAAAATCTATCATTATGCATAAAATTCCTGGCAGTTTAAACTTAAAGTATGATGAGTAGGTAAGATTATTTTGGTACAGCTGCCCATAAATAGGTACATAAATTATCATACATATGTGTAAATTAAAAAATGGTTATGATTATAAGCATAGTTTTAAAAGGGTGGAGGGGTAAGCCAGTGGAAGGCCTCGGTCAGATGACCAAAAGCTCCAGCTGTGGGCTATCATATGACTAAGACCCGCGTCAGGAATCCTGTTTCCTGACAAACCTTACCTAACCTAAAAACGACTTATTTTTATTGTAGTCTTGTAACTTCATTGATGACCTTACTCGACCTCAAACAATTAGGAAACAAATAGAGTAATGATGAAATAATGGCGGGGTGATTTATTGAGTTTGAATCCTATCCACTCAGTTTGACTGTTTTGGGTTATTCTAGATAATTTACACTATGTATGATAATTGTACCTACGTGTACCTGTACCTAAGTAAACTTACACGAGGCTCATTAAGGTTACATGTTCACTACCAGTCATATGTACTTTAATACCGAAATTATATTTAAATTCTGTATATACACCGACAAACACATCACTCGGTATATATAGCGATATATATATAACTAAATAAAAAAAAAAGAGAATCTTTGTGCAATTTATTAAAAAGTTACAATATTAATTATTTCAGTCAAATAAACTAAACACAGACGATGATCAATTACGTAAGTTACTTTTTGTTTGATTTCGACTGTCAAGTTATTCACTTGTTGTGTCAACACTGAGTGACGACAACACCAACACTGAGTGACGACAACACCAACACTGAGTGACGGCAACACCAACACTGAGTGACGACAACACCAACACTGAGTGACGACAACACCAACACTGAGTGACGACAACACCAGCACTGAGTGACGACAACACCAGCACTGAGTGACGACAACACCAGCACTGAGTGACGACAACACCAACACTGAGTGACGACAACACCAACACTGAGTGACGACAACACCAGCACTGGTGACGACAACACCAGCACTGGTGACGACAACACCAACACTGAGTGACAACACCAACACTGAGTGACGACAACACCAACACTGAGTGACGACAACACCAGCACTGAGTGACGACAACACCAGGAGAGTTATATTTGTTGTGACTGTGTCTTGTGTTACAGTTTTCCAAGAAACATGTTACAGTATATATATATATATATATATATATATATATATATATATATATATATATATATATATATATATATATATATATATATATATATATATATACATATATATATATATATATATATATATATATATATATATATATATATATATATATATATATATATGTATATATATATATATATATATATATATATATATATATATATATATATATATATATGTATATATATATGTCGTGCTGATTAGGTAAAACTGGTCAATTAGCAAGAACTCATCTAAAATTAAGTCCTTTCTAAAATTTTCTCTTATACGTTTAAAGATATATATTTTTCATTTATGTTAATGTAAGAATTTATAATTTTGTACCAAGAGAAACTTTGAAAACCTACCTAACCTTATTACAACAAGAGCAATTTAATTTAGCCTAACCCAACTAAATATATTTTAGATAAGTTAACAATAATTTAGTAATAAACAAACACAATGAAATATATTTTTCGTTATGTTCAGAATGATTTTGGCGAAATTATTGCATACACAAATTTTCACTTGTCTTATATGGCAAGGTGAGCGTTGCTATTTAAGCCAAAATCGCAAGTTTTAACTTTGAGTAGTTAGACTGTTGGGTTTAGTCCTGACTCTTTCTCTTCTACTTCAGCTCTTCCTCTCACCGGCTATTCTTCTTCTGTCCCCACTTTCCCCTCGCCCCTAGTGGGTCCTTACCTGAGAGTCTGAACTAACTTAACTTTGAAAACCTACCTAACCTTATTATAACAAGCGCAATTTAATTTGGCCTAACCACACTAAATATATTTTAGATAAGTTTACAATAACTTAATAATAAACAAACACAATGAAATATATTATTTTCGTTAGGCTCAGAATGATTTTTGCGAAATTATTGCATACACAAATTTTCGATTGTCTTATATGGAAAGAAGAGCGTTGCTATTTAAGCCAAAATAGCAAGTTTTACCTAATCGGCACGACATATATATATATATGTCGTGCCGATTAGGTAAGTTCAGTTCAGTTCAGACTCTCAGGTAAGGACCCACTAGGGGCGAGGGGGAAGTGGGGACAGAAGAAGAATAGCCGGTGAGAGGAAGAGCTGAAGTAGAAGAGAAAGAGTCAGGACTAAACCCAACAGTCTAACTACTGCCAAATTATATATATAATTAGGTAAAACTTGCGATTTTGGCTTAAATAGCAATGCTCACCTTGCCATATAAGACAAGTGAAAGTTTGTGTATGCAATAATTTCGCCAAAATCATTCTGAACATAACGAAAAAAATATATTTAATTGTGTTTGTTTATTATTAAATTAATGTTAACTTATCTAAAATATATTTAGTTGGGTTAGGCTAAATTAAATTGCGCTTGTTGTAATAAGGTTAAGTAGGTTTTCAAAGTTTCTCTTGGTACAAAATTATAAATTCTTACATTAACATAAATGAAATAAATATATCTTTAAACGTATAAGAGAAAATTTTAGAAAGGACTTAATTTTAGATGAGTTCTTGCTAATTGACCAGTTTTACCTAATCGGCACGACATATATATATATATATATATATATATATATATATATATATATATATATATATATATATATATATATATATATATATATATAATATATATGACGTGCCGATTAGGTAAAACTGGTCAATTAGCAAGAACTCATTTAAAATTAAGTCCTTTCTAAAAATTTCTCTTATACATTTAAAGATATATATTTTTCATTTATGTTAATGTAAAAATTTATAATTTTGCACCAAAAGAAACTTTGAAAACCTACCTAACCTTATTACAACAAGCGCAATTTAATTTAGCCTAACCCAACTAAATATATTTTAGATACGTTAACATTAATTTAATAATAAACAAACACAATGAAATATATTTTTTTCGTTATGTTCAGAATGATTTTGGCGAAAATATTGCATACACAAATTTTCACTTGTCTTATATGGCAAGGTTAGCGTTGCTATTTAAGCCAAAATAGCAAGTTTTACCTAATCGGCACGACATATATATATATATATATATATATATATATATATCCATATATATATATACATATATATATATATATATATATATATATATATAATATATATATATACATATATATATATATATACATATATATATACAATATACATATTATGTGTGTGTGCGTGTGCGTGTGTGTGCACCTGGGCTCACTAATGAGGACGCTTCTGGCATTTGCTTTCCAATTTCCTTGTTTTTGGTGTCAATTCGAGTGTGACGAAGACAAAGAACTCGTAGATGAAGAGAAAGAAACAAGTGACGGAACAAATGACTCTCAAGACAACGTTTCGCATCGTGCAGAGCTTTAAGTCAAGGTACGAACACTCATCAAGCTCTACACAGAGCGAAAAATTGCTCTTAACATAAACTTGTTCTGCGACCTGTCTCTCTCCTTCCCTACGATCACCTGCACACACACACACACACACACACACACAACACAGGAGCTGAGTCTCGACCTCCTTAGACAACAACACACCCCCACCACACACACACACACACAACACACAACACGGAGCTGAGTCTCGACCCCTGCAACAACAATTAGGTGAGTACACACACACACACACACACGCACGCACACACACACACACACACATGCACGCACAAACACAGGAGCTGAGTCTCGACCCCTGCAACCACAATTAGGTGAGTACACACACACACACACACATACACACACACACGCTCTATGGACGCAAAAAAAAAAAAAAGCTGTCATAGCCTAAGCCTATAGTCTTCCCAGGCCTACTACTTTTTTCTCCCTCTCGACTATATTTATAAAAATAAAAACTTTCAACCAACTCACATTATGTGTCGTTGTTTTAATGCTCAGAGTTCCCAACCCTAAGTTGTCCTCTCCTTCAAGTGGGCTCTCGCGGTGCCACACAAGAACGGCTCTTCATCCAAGGAATTGAAGCTACCTTTCATATCCCTGGAACAAACCTGATTATCTCCCGTTCTCAAGGCACTGTATGACGCATTGAACTTTAACATTTTGTTGTGAATAATAATAAAAATAATAACAATAATAATAATAATTAATATAATGCTAATATAAGGGGTAGGTCATAATAATACAAAATTAACGTAAAATAAGGTCACGCGTATAAAATAATAATAAAAATGGTTATAATCATAATCATATTTTTAAAGGGGTGAATTACTGGGGTTTACCCCACAAACGGTTGGGTTTAGTCCTGACTCTTTCTCTTCGACTGCAGTTCTTCCTCTCACCGGCTATTCTTCGTCTGACCCCACTTGCCCCTAGTGGGTCCTTACCTGTGAGTCTCTGAATGAATAAAGTGGTGGAGTGAACCAGTGGAAGGCCTCGCTCAGACGACCAAAAGCTGCAGCTACAGGTCATCATCTGACTTAGATCCGCGTCAGGAAACACTTGTCGTGTTTCTTGACTAGCCTAGCCTGTGAGCTTCGGATAATACAGAAATATTGTTATATTTGGCGGCTACAACGTTGTAAACATGAACTCAAGTTCATCTACATATTTCTGATAACACTTCAAGGTGATATCAGTGCTTTTTTGAGGTGAACTAAAGAATAATAAAGTGTTTAGTGTGGTAAGTGTAAACAGTGTTAGGTTAGGTTCGTCAGGAAACAGGACAAGTGTTTCCTGACGCGGGTCTTAGTCAGATGATGACCCGCCGTTGGAGCTTTTCGTCATCTGACCGAGGCCTTCAGCTGGCTTACCCCTCCACCCCTTTAAAAATTATGGTCAGTTATAACCATTTCTTATTATTAGTGTCAAGAGTGTGTTGGCACAGCTGTTACTGGGGACCGCCGTGTGTGCTGCAGTGTTTGTGATGATTGTAGAACATAGAAAGTAGTAATAACAGTGCTTTCAGCACATCATTCCCAGCAGTGAGATAAAACTAATGAAGTGTTGGTAATTACACGAACAATAACTGGTAATTGTTCAAAATGGTATATATTGATGAAACGTTTCGCCTACACAGTAGGCTTCTTCAATCAAATACAAAGGGAGCAGTAGTAATGATATAAAGATGATGTAATCAGTCCATCAACCTTGGAGAAAAAGTATTTGAGAGGTCAGTCCCTCAGCCTGGAGAAGAGTTCAGCTCCATGTGTCTTAATCTTCAATAATTGGTAAGTTTCAGAGGGCAACCACTAGAGACTAGACCTCAGTATTTCAACACTGTTTGTGTTATTGTTATACACTGACTGGTTATTTATCTATTAACAGTGATAGAGGTTTGTTAAGGAATTTTATATTGTCCACCGCTCGCCCACCGCCAGTGGGACGGTAACTCCCCTTTCCTCACTACACCATCACTCATTGTTATGCTGGTCACTACACCATCACTCATTGTTGTGCTGGTCACTACACCATCACTCAGTGTTGTGCTGGTCACTACACCATCACTCAGTGTTGTGCTGGTCACTACACCATCACTCAGTGTTGTGCTGGTCACTACACCATCACTCAGTGTTGTGCTGGTCACTACACCATCACTCAGTGTTGTGCTGGTCACTCCACCATCACTCAGTGTTGTGCTGGTCACTACACCATCACTCAGTGCTGTGCTGGTCACTACACCATCACTCAGTGTTGTGCTGGTCACTACACTGTCACTCACTGTTGTGCTGGTCACTACACTATCACTCACTGTTGTGCTGGTCACTACACCATCACTCAGTGTTGTGCTGGTCACTACACCATCACTCAGTGTTGTGCTGGTCACTCCACCATCACTCAGTGTTGTGCTGGTCACTACACCATCACTCAGTGTTGTGCTGGTCACTACACCATCACTCAGTGTTGTGCTGGTCACTACACCGTCACTCACTGTTGTGCTGGTCACTACACCATCACTCACTGCTGTGCTGGTCACTACACTATCACTCACTGTTGTGCTGGTCACTACACCATCACTCACTGTTGTGCTGGTCACTACACCATCACTCAGTGTTGTGCTGGTCACTACACCATCACTCAGTGTTGTGCTGGTCACTCCACCATCACTCACTGTTGTGCTGGTCACTACACCATCACTCAGTGTTGTGCTGGTCACTACACCATCACTCAGTGTTGTGCTGGTCACTACACAATCACTCAGTGTTGTGCTGGTCACTACACCATCACTCAGTGTTATGCTGGTCACTACACCATCACTCAGTGTTGTGCTGATCACCACACTATTGTAGACAGCCTTGCTGTCTGCATAGACAACCTTGCTGTCTGCATAGACAGCCATGCTGTCTGCCTGTAGAGCATATGCTGTCTGCCAGCTGAGTTCATATTCTATGCTTGTGCTGCCCTCTGTAGGCCTATATCCCACGTCACTTTGCCCCACCATGTTCCTTCCTCACTTCTTGTCCAGGCAGCCTAGAGTCAACAAGGTCTACTCCTCTCTCCCTCGCAAGGCATGGCCCACTTGGGCATGGCCACTAACACAGCCTGTGTACTCACCCTTCATTACAAATAAAGTAGAAGCCTCCAAAGCCTTATCATTGCATTCCTGCTACCAAGAACCACACAATAATCATGTAAACAATAGTGGAAGCTGTGGAAGCGATGGTAGCGGCTGATGTTGCCCGAGAGGGAAGGAAGAGGAATGAAGTCATCTTCACTTCATCAGCCTACACAAGAAGCATCTATCTCTCACCGAGTTATCCTGATGTTGTGTCCGAGAAATGGCCCCACTGACTCTATGCACAGCGCCCTATGCTGTTTCTCAGTCATGTGCTCAGCCTTGCCAGCATGTTCTGCTGTTGTTGTTCAACTCAGCACTGCTATTTCAACAAGTCAGAGGTGAGTTTGTGGTGATTTCCCAGTGTGAGCATGTCTCCTCATGTGTTGTGGGTGAGGGAGGTAGGCGCGGCCCTGTCTCTCACCATACACACCCGGCCCCAGTGTACGCCACACACTCCACTCACTGTTCCCACTCCCTCTGCCGTGTTCCTCTGAATTTCCTTGTGAATTCTTGCCAGAGCTGTGTATCCGGTGATCACCAAGCCATGTGGATCTACAAGCTACTTGGATCACCAAGCCACGTGGATCACCAAGCCATGTGATCAGCAAGCCACGTGGGGTGTGACCATGCCATGTGGGTTAAGCCAGATCCCAAGCCATGCTGGGGTCTGCATCCACATCACGATGCTGCTGACTCCACGACGTCACTCGCGATGTCACCCTATGACATCCGTCACGTCACTTCACTGATGTCACTCGCAATGTCACCCCATGACATCCATCAAGACGTCACTCCAGAACGTCACCTGGCGACGTTACCCCGATGTTGCCTGATGTCACTTCACTATGTCACCCTATGACATCCATCATGATGTCACTCCAGGACGTCACCGCAACGTCACCCACGATGTCTGCTGACGTCACTCGTGATGTCACTCCATGACATCACATGACGTCACGCCTGATATCACCCATATGATGTCCCGAGTGCTGTAGTTTCACAGTGTGCATTTTATTTTAATTATTTTCGAGAAGTGTGAGAGAAGATATAAATCGAGTGTTCATTAATTCCTCTCAGTCAGTATTCTCACATGTTCAAGCATTGCTTGTGTCGATTTTTACACAGAAAACCATCATTTGCTAGTAAGCTGTTGTACCACATGTGCAGTATGTGTGTAGTTTTATCGTGATGGGTTTGCAGAGATAAAGGTAGCCAATGGAAACACTAGGATGGTTGGTAACTGGTATATTAACGGGTCTGTGAGGAGAGATACCAGTGCCGCTTCTGTACTCATCTAGGTCTAAGGCGGAGTGAGAGAGAGGCCTCTGACGTAGCACTCACATGGTGCGGGTGTCTGACGTCCCACGTAACAAAGGGACCAGACATATAACGGCTAGGATTACTTATAATACACTACACAAGTGTATACATATTACTGACATGACAGCTCGGCCATGTTACGTATGACGTCTCGGCATACTATACAGCTCTATAGACTGAACAGGCAGGTGGCACTTGGGTGAACCTATACAATAGCAAACACATAATGACTTAGAACTAATCAAGAAAATTATAACAGGATTGAATCGACTGAATAGATAGTAATAACTAATCTTACTATCACACTTCTAAGTTAATGGTTCTTAAGAGAATTTTAATGGATCTTGAGATAATGTAATTGTAATGGGTCTTGATGTAATTTATAATGCATTATATATTATATTACAATTACAATTTCTAAAATCGTCAAATGATAAAATCGATCGATCGATTTGCATTCATGCACTCTACGGATTCTGAGGAGGAATAAATATAATTACAACACGTATGGGTCACACTGCTAAATCTCAGAACTCGGAGGGAACGTGAACACAAAACAAAAACAAAAAGTTTATGGATATTGAACATCTGATAACAAAACACATAGTCGACACTTTCTCTTAACTCTATTATCTAATTATACCGGCTATTTACATTTAACCCCAATTCTGCTAGAGTAAGATTTACATATGCAGAATGGTTATCATCTCTGGGTGGATCGAAATCTTTTGTAATTGGCAACTCATACCTAGGTTGATGAGCTTCTACATGGGTATTTACACAAGAAACTTGAGGATTTCTCAATACTTGTCATGTACGCAAGGAGTAACAACATTCAGGTAGATTCTCTGGCTCACTACTAGAAGTCGAAGGTACAGGGTCAGACGGATTATCATTGTCAGTCACAACAGTCTGGTTGTCAGGGACTTCGTCTTCGTCACATACTAACTTCATATGATCTAAATGTGATTCTTTACACTGACCCGTACTAATTTCTCTAACTTTATACTTATTGCCATTGATATGTTGACTACTCGATATGGGCCAACAAACTTTTGGTCTAGTTTAGGCATTGCAGAAGTTTTATTAAAGTTAGTGATCATTACTCTCGAACCTACTTTAATTTTAGTCGGTTTAGCTCGAGAATTAGTTACTCTAGTAAATTATGCTGTTGACTTATGAAGCGTTTCACGGATTCTTCTGAAAACACTCTGAGATTGGCTGGTATGAGTTGCTATGAAATCATCAGGATTATAAGACGGTTTTGGATTAGAATATAGCAACTCATAAGGCAAACGCTTGTCAACACCATACAAGGCATAATGTGGCATATCACCTATAGAAGCATTAAAAGCAGAATTTATTGCACACTGAACATCGGGTATAACTTCATCCCAGGTTGAACTATTGGGATTGACAGTTGCTCGCAAGACATCAAGTACTTTTTTATTAGTTCTTTCTGCTAAACCATTGCTAGCAGGATGGTGGGGAACAATGATTGATTTAGTAATTTTATACAAAGCACATAGGTTTTCTAGAATCTCGTTACAAAACTCACTTCCATTATCAGACACTAAGGATTTAGGGGTGGTATGTCTACAGATTATACATTCCTTAAATGCTTTGGCTACTGTTTCGGCAGTCTTATCTGGGATAGGAACTAACTCACAATATCTGGTGAAATGATCGACCATCGCACACAGATGTTTATTGCCTTGTATTGTACATTGAAAATTGGTTAGCAAATCTATTGCAACTCTTTCCCATGGCTCACTGGTAGTGGGATACACTTGGATAGGATTGGGACCATTGATATTACCTTTGTGTTTCATACAAACACTACACTTCTTAACATACTCGGTAATATCAGTTGCCATATGAGGCCAAAAGTACTTCAATCTGGCTTGTTTAATAGAACGATCCATACCAGGGTGTGCAACACCTGGTGCATCGTGAACTAGCTGTAAGGCTACTTTCACTAGTGACTGAGGAATTACTAACTGGTATACACGTCTACTAGGTGTTCCCAGCTCGGTTATGCGATACAATAATTCTTGGTTCATAACAAAGTCACTGATAGGTGCTGGTGGCTTCACAGTAAGAATAAGATCTTCCTGGAGAAGGAATCGAATCACACCAGACCACATGGGATCTGTTCTTTGGCATTCTTTACATCCTCAACACTAAACGGAGGATCAGCAGTTACTACACTGACATGATGCGATAAAGCATCAGCAACTACATTTGACTTGCCAGGTTAATGTTCAAAGGTAGGGTTGAACTCTTGGATAGTCAAAGACCATCTGGCTAGTCTTCCAGTAGGTTGTTTATTCTGGAATAATGGTATTAGAGGTGCATGATCTGTCAAGACATGGACAGGGTACTGATATATTATGTCTCGGAAGTGTTTTAAAGACCACACTATTGCTAAGGCTTCTTGCTCAGTTACTGTGTAATTTCGTTCAGCCTTTGTAAGGACTCAGCTAGCAAATGCAACTGCATTGTATTTACTATTGATCTTCTGTCCAAGAACTGCACCAATGCCTATTGAACTAGCATTAGTAGGTTAAGTAGAAAGGCTTTGTAAATTCTGGGAATTTCAGGATTGGAGCAGAAGTTAATCTTTCTTTCAAGTTTTGAAATGCTTTTTCCTGACTGAAGGTCCAAACAAATGGAGCTTCTTTCTTAAGCAACTCAGTTAGAGGAGCTGCTATCGAGGAAAAATTGGCAATGTATGATCTATAAAAGCCTGCTAAGCCCACAAAGGATCTTACAGCATCAGCAGTTTTGGGAGTTGGAAAATTCAATACTGCATGTACTTTACTTTGGTCAGTCGTAACCCTCTAGGAGTGACTATGTGACCCAGAAACTTAATTTCTGATCTGAAAAATTGACATTTAGACAGTTTGATCTTTAGATTGGCTTCTTCAAGCTTACTCAGCACCGTCTCCAGTCTTTCTAAATGCTTATCTACATCCTCGGACATAACAATTACGTCATCTAAGCATACCATTAGTTCTTTGCCTATGAGGCCTCTAAAGATATTGGTCATGAGCCTTGAGAATGTCACAGGTGAGGATCGTAATCCAAATGCCATACAAAGGAAATGATAATGACCTATAGGTCACCAAGTACAGGAAGTGGAAACGATCTGGGATAGTTTTTGCGTTTAACTTCCTAAAATCAATCACTGGGTGCCAAGTACCGTCCTTCTTAGGTACTAGGATCAAGGGCGCATTCCAGGGTGAGTTACTAGGTGTGATAACACCACTGTCAATCATCTGGTTGATTAATTCATCTGCAACAGCAACTTGTGAATGCGGCATTCTGTACGCAGGTACATAAATTGGTCTGGTACCAGGTTGAAGTGGGATACGATGGGACAATAGGTTCATTATACCCATCTTCTCACCTGGTAAGGCAATTGCTTTACAGTGTTTATTCAACAAATTCAACAACCGTTCGACTTCGTCTGGGAAGTCAGTGGGAGCTAAGTCTTTCTCTTCTACTGGTGGAATAGATTGATCTGGTGAAGTGGATGGATCCTCCCCGGTTGAAATAGCACCGACCCACTGGTCAGGTGACAACTCATCCCCAACCCGAACAGGGTAAGGATAGTGAACAAGGTCAACAATATTGGTATTGGCTCTGAGTTGAACACTGTGACCCAAGGTATTAGCGACAAGCAGGAATATCTTACTGTCTTGGACAGTATGTAGGGATCGCTCAACAAATAAACCCTTTACTCTGCAGGAATCACTGTCGACTAGGACATTATCACCATCTGGAACATGAGGGACAACAACAGACACTCTAGTGAGGGCACTAGCTGCTACAGAGGTATCTTTCTGCAGACGGCAAGTGACGTCGACAAGAGATGGCATTACTAATGGAGAAACTACTACTTGAACTAGTCGGCATTGCAGAGATAGACTCAGCACTCAAGGCTGTCCGGGATACCTCTGGCACCTGAGCTGGCTGGGCACTATCTTGCATGTCTAAAATTGTTGGGGTGGAACACAGACTGGGGTGACAGGATTTCCAGTGCCTGACTGCTTGGTAACGCTACTAGCTACTAGATAACGCATCATCTTGCAAGGACCTAATCCGATCTGTAAACTCTGTAGCTGTATGGTAGACCTCGGATCCAAGTTGGTAACCCCAAAATGGTACAACTAAGTCATCGATTTGTGCATGCCATCGGTAAGGATCAAGCACAATTTGGAAATCTCTCATGGCAGCAAATCCGAGTAGAAGGTCACCAGGGTAACTAATCTTATCAATGACAAGGAAGGAAGCAGTTAAATCTCTACCTTGGAGGGAGAAAGAAAGAGAAGTCCGACCTCTGACACGTAAGTGAGAACCAGCCACACCATTAAGGGAGGACACACGAGTTGGTTCTATGAGGAGGACATGTTTTAGCTGCTTATCCCTAAGCAAACTAGACCTGATGATATTGACTTGTGCACCAGAATCCATAAACACATGGACGGGCGCACCATACACGGATGCTTCTACTAAAGGACCCATAGTTGCATTGGAACTAATATGCAAACAAGACGGCGGATTTTCATCAGTAAAGGTTTCTTCCACATCATCTCCAAAATTATCATCATCATTTAGTGGAGTTACATCAGTAAATATCTCTTCTATCTCATCTATAGGATTGTCATCATCCACTACTGGAGTGGCATCACCGAGATCCTCTCCATCGAGATCACACAGAGCCTCGAAGGAATTTTGGATTGGGATGGAGTACTCGTATCTCCCGACTGTCACCACGGGACGGGTTGACTGGGGCACTCGGATTCTCCCGAATTAGAAGACTGCGCTTGGTTCTAGATATTAGGCTGAGAACCACAGCCTCTATTACCTCTCCTGTTTCTACTATAGGAGTGGCCACGGAAGGATCTAGGATACCCACGGTTATTTAGAGCATTACAATCAGACGTATCATGACCATGTATCCTATGATAAGTGCAATATGGTAACTCTGATTGGGGCTCTTCAACAGTATGACGTTTCTTAGGAGCATTATCAGGACAGTTTACTGCGATATGTCCTCTGTAACCACAGTTGTAACAGGTACGTCTGCTATGGTCACTATAGTTGCTACGATTGCTACGAGCATACTGACTCTTTACACTCCCTTTTGATGATAAACGAGAGCGATAGTTACTGGGATTTTGCCTTGTTGCACAAACGACAGGTGGGGCTGAGTGCTGCAGTTCAGGTAATGCAGATTGCACAGACCTATGGTGAGGAAACGTTCCAGCAGGACACAAATCACGCACATGCCCAAGAGCTTCAAGTGGTTCCACATTGACTGTTAGGGGATTTGCATTATAAGCATACACAGATGCAGGTGGCATCAACTGCTTAATGGCGCCGAAAGTTGCAAATTTACCAAATGACCAAGCGTCCATTATATGCCCAGAAGGGAAGAAAGTTGAGGTTTGAATCCCCATCACAAACGACGATAGGAGGGTGTCCAAATGGAGCGCAAATTGATACAACTTTTCATCTGGCCTAGGGACTGCACACATTCTCTGCAGCTGGCGACCTAGCCAAGGATTCTTTTGCCATAGTAATAAGGTGTTCCTCTGATGGAGGACTTTCTACAGCGCTTGCCCTTGAACGAATGGCAAGAAACCAGTCATCAAGATTTTCTGGGTTACCATTAAAAAGTGGTAACGCATCAAGGGGGTCTTGAGAGTAACTAAAAGAACGAGGAGTCTTGGGTAGTTCGTCAGTCGAGGGATTTTTAATAAGCTGGCCTACATGAGCGTCATTGCCTTGACTGGCAGCAAACAGTTGGTTATCACTTGAATTTACTTGAGACATACTTCAGGCAAATGAACAAGAATTTAAAGAAGAAAAATAACGCAAGTATACAGCACAATATAGCTTAACTGGTATTAACGATTTTAACTACTCTGCATAAGTAAGAATAATTCCACAATAAACACTTAAGAAAAGATAACTCACTGGGAATTCACTTGGCAAGAAAAAATTAACACCTCGATATTAAAAAAAATCTTACTTTAACTTGAATTAACTGCAAGGTGAGTTTTCTTTACTTAAATTTCAACAAAAATTGCAACAAATTAAAAAGAATTCAATGCACAAATAATTAAAAGAAAATTCAATAATGGTTATGGCAAGAGCAACAATCTGATGAAACAAATCACTAAAAAGGAGAATTGCACAAAACAATTGAATTATTCACTGGCAACAAATTAAAGTTACTTTACTCCTTAAATCACTGAGAAAGTTCACTGAAATATTAATAATTACTTTTAGAAGAATGACAAGTTACTTGAACACTTAAGTAAACACAATAAAAATTGATGAAAGCAAAACTGAATAATGTAAAAGTTAAATTGCACAAAATCAGTTTCAGGAATTATCAATAGTCAAAATTGCACTGGGGAAAAATTTTGTAACACAGGAAATAAAGATATTAGGAATAAATTAGTTTGAACACTCTTACTCTTAATTGCAAGCAAAGCAAGGTAACTCAATGAAACAATTCACTAAGAACACCTTTGACTTTAATCAAACTTAAGAGTGAATTTGTTCAAACAACACTTGAAAACAAATGAAAATTATTGAAAGAAAAATTTTAACACTTACAGGAGCTGGAGTACAATAACATCAAAGGTACATAACTGTTGGACTTACAGTTCACAAAGTTATTCTAGGACTTGTTTGGTATGATAATCTATATAAATATTATTAGGTACTGCCCACAGAAGGTATGATAATGTGTTCTGTGGAAGTAAAACAAATGAGACACTGGCATAGAAAATAATAGCTCAATTAGTAATACACACTGAATTAAAATGCTAATTCAATAACAAGGGAAGAACAAAAAAAATTGTATGTAGTTACTATGGCAAACAAAGTTAATTACACAATTAAAAATGAACAAGGGTAAGGACTGAATAATAACTCTGGGATAGAACACTTGATGGAACACAAGAATTTACAAGAAAACACAGGACAATGCTGGAGAAAAAAAAAATTCTTGTAAAATACTACTAAGCAGAATATTGGAACACAACAAAAATAAGGGAGATAACACAAGGGATAGCTGATTTAAAATACACACAATACTCAGTAAAAAAATTATACTTACTGCATATGTGGTAAACACAACACAATTAAAATAAAATATGACATTAATTAATCAGCGACGATACTAGTAAATTCAAAAATTAAGTAAGGTAAGAGTTTTAACACATAACACTGGCTAGGTTAAAATCACAATCCCAGGATAACACAAAGTTCACGATAATTAGCAAAACTGTCTCAAGCACTCGCAATTGTCTCTAAATTATCTGGAAAAAAAAACAGAACACGGTATTTGTCTCTAGGCTGTAGAACGTTTTTATCAGTGGTTGGAGCTGGAGTAAGGTGGATGGTAGTGGAGATTCTCGTCTGCGCTGTGGTCGGCTGCTACTCACACTTGTGGAGAAACTTGGAGAATTTGTGCATAAATGAAGAACTACGAATCTAGGCTTTAGATCGTTGGCACACAGGTACGAAGAACGCACTCAGGACTCTCGACCAGATTCGTAGCCAATAAAATGCTTGCAGGACCCAGTTAAGGGTGAAAATAATCCACACTTGATGCTTTGTGTGGGTGGGTAGACGCTCTCACATGGTTACTGGCATCAGCCTCGCCTGTGGCTTGACCCGCTTATACTCATCACATGAATTTAAGCCAGGGCTGCTTGGAACAACCCAGAATACCACAGGGATGGTATTGGCACTCAAAACAGCGATGCACTGGAACACAAAGACGACAGGAATTACTGGGGACTCAAGTGGCTTGCTGGATTGCTTCTCAGACAGCTGGGTTGGCTTGCTGGCTTAGTTTAGACCTTTCACACAGGTTGACTGGCTTGGAATCTTGTAATTATGATCACAGCAGGATTAGTACGCTAGCTTGAGCCTAGGCTGACGTAACTGGATGGGTGGCTTGGAGTTGTGGCTTAGACACAAGGCACTCTTCCCTCACAAACTGGCTTATCCCATACTTAATTTGCAAAACCCGGGTCTACCCCTCGTAGATTTTAACAAATAAGAGATAAAGCACTTAGCTGACTAGGAGATATTGTAGACAGGCTGACGGATGTTGACTTAGTGGTGGTAGCGTGGGTAGGCTGACACGCTGACACACAAGATATCTGCTGGCTTGGTAGACTTTATCTCTCTAGAAATCCATAATCGAAGGAATTACGACCCACTGCTGCACACCATTTATCATGATGACTTTGCCAATGGAAACACTAGGATGGTTGGTAACTGGTATATTAATGGGTCTGTGAGGAGATATACCAGTGCCACTTCTGTACTCATCTAGGTCTAAGGCGGGAGTAGAGAGAGGCCTCTGACATAGCACTCACATGGTGCGGGTGTCTGACGTCACACGTAACAAACGGACCAGACATATAATGGCTAGGATTACTTATAATACACTACACAAGTGTATACATATTACTGACATGACAGTTTCACGTGTGTCCTATGTAGCACCTGTGTGTTACTTTGTCACCCTGTGTGACCCACGCCCCGCGCTTGACAGCTGACATTTGTCAAGTCCAGGCATCAGTTACAAGCATCCAAGCGCCCTGTACAGAAAGCTCTTATTGTTCGCTGCTTGTAGATGCCTTTGCTGAATCGTACCTGCGACGATTCTCCCATCGAGACCGTTCCACTTCACCTCCTAGACCGTCAGTCCAGTTATTTGTAGATGACCAGTTTGGGGATGCTTACACTGCCCTCTGCTGTAACTTCTACTGTCGAGAGATGACACTCGTCAAGCCGCAGTTAAGCCTGTCGGCAGGCGACTGTCAGCCTCGTGTCACAGCTTCAGTGAGCAGCCTGCACAAAGTTGATGTCACTTTGACTGCTAGCCCACTCACTGCAGTATGGTGTATACTGTTATGACCTCAAGATGTTTCGCCGAGTCGTCCCTGTCACGACTCACTCCCACTCACTAGCAGCGACAGCTCCAGCGACAGTACCAGTCGAGAATGTCCTCCTGAGTCGCTTGCCTGAAGATGTCCTGCCAGTTGCGACTACTGACGATGCCTCACTCGAGGGCACCAGCAGGTTGTGCCCCAGGTTGAGTGAACCCTGCAGCGACTACTACAATGTCTGCTTCACCTCCCAGAGGAGACCGTACCCTGTTACATCACAGCTCAGCCGCAGCTTGTCTCCGTGTTGCATTATGTGTCCAGACACAGGAAGGCGTGCAGTGCTGCATCGGCGCTCACTGCCTTAGACCACAAAGCACACCTTTTTTCTTCCCTCTCTGGAGGAAGTTTTTTCTATGTCCATATGTTTATGTATATATGTTTTCTTTCGTGTTCTGTGACCTGCTCTTGCGAGAGAGACCAAGTTTTTTTACTGCCAGGCATGGTCAGGGACGACCATGGGCACGTGGCAGTGATGCAGACAGCCTTGCTGTCTGCATAGAAAAGCCATGCTGTCTGCCTGCCGAGCATATGCTGTCTGCCAGCTGAGTTCATATTTCGTGCCATTCTTGTCCTGCCCTCTGTAGGCCTATACCCCACGTCACTTTGTTCCACCATGTTCCTTCCTCACTTCTCGTCCAGGCAGCCTAGAGTCAACAAGTGGCCATGGCCACTAACACAGCCTGTGTACTCACCCTTTATTACAAATAAAGTAGAAGCCTCCGAAGCCTTATCATTGCATTCCCGCTACCAAGAACGACACAATAATCATGTAAACACCATCACTCAGCATTATGCTGGTCACTACACCATTACTCAGTGTTGTGCTTGTCACTACACCATCACTCAGTGTTGTACTGGTCACTACACCATCACTCAGTGTTGTGCTGGTCACTACACCATCACTCAGTGTTGTGCTGGTCACTACACCATCAAATTCAAATTGTTTATTTCTAGTAATATACAAAGTGGGGTGTACTTATAATTATACATTTTATGAAGTAGATATTACATGATGGCCAATAATATGCCTAGGTATGCCTAGGCTTTTCAGGCAGTCTTATAAGAACATAAGAACATAAGAAAGGAGGAACACTGCAGCAGGCCTGTTGGCCCATACTAGGCAGGTCTTTCACAATCCGTCCCACTAACAGAATATTTGCTCAACCCAATTTTCAATGCTACCCAAGAAATAAGCTTTGACAATTCTACCCACTCATGCGCGAGTCCCACTCAAATCCAACCCCTCTCACTCATGAATTTATCCAACCTAAATTTGAAACTACCCAAGGTCCTAGCTTCAATAACCCTACTAGGCAGACTGTTCCACTCATCAACTACCCTATGATAGGTCTTACTCAATAGCGACACAATTATTATACAGATAGTAAGGTTAGGTAATTGTAGTGATTAACTAGGTTTACAAAATTGAGGTACTGGAATTTAAATATTTAAGAAGTTAACAATTAGTTTATATATTAATGGTAAGGAGATGTATTGGCATAATACAGTTTCTATATTGGAGTGTCTAATATAACGAAGGTTATTTGGCATTTTGGAGGTGTGGGAATGCAATGATAACGTCTTCGGAGGCTTCTACTTTATTTGTATAAAGGTGCGAGGACACAGGCTGCATGTTCTGTGGCCATGGCCCGGCAGCAGCCTCGTGACATCAGCAGCATGGTGGTGACGTC
Organism: Cherax destructor; assembly: GCA_009830355.1. Classification (NCBI taxonomy): domain Eukaryota; kingdom Metazoa; phylum Arthropoda; class Malacostraca; order Decapoda; family Parastacidae; genus Cherax; species Cherax destructor. The sequence goes on along the minus strand of WNWK01006072.1, from coordinate 47,882 downwards.
ATGGGTTGATTGGGCGCAGACCACAGCACGTGGCTTGCTGATCCACATGGCTTGTAGATCCCGTAGCTTGTAGATCCACGTGGCTTGTAGATCCACGTGGCTTGTAGATCCCACGTGGCTTGCTGATCCATGGGCTTGGTCACCATGGCCAGTGGCCTCGACACTCGGATACACAGCTCTGGCAAGAATTCACAAGGAAATTCACAGAAAACAGCAGGGGGAGTGAGTGCAGTGAGTGGGTGTGTGGCGTACATTAAAGGGCGGGTGTGTATGGTGAGAGACAGGGCCGCAGGCCTACCTCCCTCACCCACAACACACGAAGAGACACGCTCACACTGGGAAATCACCACAAACTCACCTCTGAAGTGCTGAAATAGTTGTGCTGAGCTGAACAACAACAGCAGAACATGCTGGCAAGGCTGAGCACATGACTAAGAAACAGCATGGGATGCTGTGGCTGAAGTCAGTGATGTCATTTCTCGGAGAATTCAACAAATTTTGGCCCTGAATCCTGCTTGTACCTGTGTCTGGATGCTGAGATTTGCAGACACGACATCAGGATAACTCGTTGAGAGACATATGCTTCTTGTGTAGGCTGATGAAGTAAAGACAAACTTCAGTCCTCTTCCTCCCCTCGCGGGCAAACACAACTGCTGCGAGGCACCGCTGTCACCATTTATAACTACGGTTATTTGGCGTTTTGGAGGTGTGGGAGGTGCGAGTACACAGGCTGCGTGTTCCTTGGCCATGGCCCGGCGGGCCATGCACCTTGCGAGGACAGAGGGGGTTAGGCCTGTTGACTGACTGATGTCTAGGCGCCAAGTGAGGGAGAGGCAGGGTGTCGCAGACTGACTTGGGGTATGCCCACAGGCTTGCCCTCTGGCGGAAACTATGGGAACTAGCATGGCGCGAAATATGAACTCAGCTGGCAGACAGCATGGCTGTCTATGCAGACAAGCAAGGCTGTCTACACTTAGGCAAACTAATGACTAGCTTAAAATTATGAAGCATAGTTGTATTAGAATTTTGGTTAGTCCTGTGCAAATTAAGGGATCACAGATATCAATAAGTGTATTTTGCTGTGGATATGTGCAAGATAAAGTAGTTTTCATGTGGTTAGCTACTGGTTGGGTGCGTAAGTGAGATAAGATGTTTTTTAACGGTGCTTTTGAAAATGGAGGTTGTGTCTGCAGTTCTAGAGTTTTCAGGCAGGAGTTCCAGATTTTAGGCCCTTTTATGCGCATTGAATTTTTGTATAGATTTAGTCGGACACGGGAATGTCAAAGAGATGTTTATGTCTGGTATTATGTCTATGGGTCCTGTCACAACTGTCAAGAAAGTGTTTTAGCTCAGGGTTAAAGTTGGAATTAATGGTTCTGTAAATGTAGATAGCAGAGTAGTAAGTATGGATGTTCTGAACAGTGAGTAGGTTTAGGTCTTTGAAGAGTGGGGGGGGGGGTGTCTAGCATTGGATTGTGTGATTAATTCTTACTGCGGCTTTTGTTGGGTCATTATTGGCTTTAGGTGGGTAATTGCTGTTGATCCCCATGCACAAATGGCATATGTGAGGTAGGGATAGATGAGTGAATAGTATAGTGTGAGTAGGGCTGATTGTGGTACATAATACAGTATCTTAGAGAGGATCCCCACAGTTTTGGACACTTTCTTTGTTATGTGTTGGATATGGGTGCTGAATTTCAGGCTGCTGTCAAGGTGAAGTGTTTCCCCACACCACCGCCTGTATATAAGACAGAACAAATTAGTACTGGAACAAAGTGACCTAAAATAGTGGAGCATTAGTTAACATAACGAACATACTAGTGGAAATACGTTTCCGTAGGGGCTATCAGATGCTTAGGTACACACAAGTTACATTGAAATATTGTAAGCTATCCCGGATTGTTGATATCATATAGACGGGATAACATTCAGGAATACTTGAGAAACGTGTGAAGGGGTCCTGGGAGAGAGAAAAAAGAAGGGTTTCATGTTATTTATGCTTGTCTGAACACCATGCATCCCGTGCAAACGTAAATAATGCTTCCCAAACGACAATGATCTAAAGAAATGCTTCTGGACTTGCAACAAGGATATAGAACTTTGGACAGGGTTCAGGAAAGTACTAATTAGGAGGGTGCTAACCAGAAGTAATCAGGACACGGGGCTTCTCTTGGATGGTCTATCTGAAATATACACGGGGAAGACAAGCAATTACGGGAGTAGGAAGACAACAAACTCATGGGAGACTCACTCACAACGTGAGTGCAAAAGAAAAAAAAGACATTGATAACAATGTTTAGAATATACAAATTCCAGTAGATGACTTGGGTTTGAATTAGTAGACTCGCTGGAAGACGTTCTGAAACCAGAATAGCGCCCATAACCCCCCTTCCACACACACACATACAGCCTCCAACCCTAATATACAGATTCGCCCACAGACCTTACTAGACTCCATTACAGACTCTGCCACAAACACCACTACAGATTTAGTAGCACAGGAGTCTGTTCCAATCACTGCCAACGAGTTGGTCCCAACCTGGATACAATAATATACGTTCATCAAAAAATCAACTGTGCCGGCATTACGCCTTAGAAACCTGCAGATATGAACCAACTGGAAAAAGAAATGGTATGTGAGTATTACCACCCAAGGAAATGCCATACCTCGTGAATACAGGAGTATGTCATTCCAATACCTGCACACACTTCCACCTAAATTGTGCAATGAATCAATAAATGAGAGACATTACTATGATGCAAACTGTCTGGTATTCCATGTGAAGGGAACGAGGCTTATAAGGCAACATGAACGTACAACTGAACATAAAAACTACAACCATGAAGAAAGTAATGATTTTCTAGCGCCAGGAAACGATTCTTTTTTTTTTAGGAATATATCACTGTCTAGGAACCATCCTAAACTAGAAACAAAGCCAGTGGAGGGCTGACCAGAGCCGCAAATATTGAAGCCATCACAGGCGCCGAGTAACAACACAGTACCGATCATCAGTGTTGTCTCCTCGATGAGTAGAATGCAGTTTGCTGCCATTACAGAAACTCATGTAAAAGGCTACTTTAGCAACGAAATGCGGATTCCTGGGTACAACCTACTCAGAGGGACCGTAAATACAGACCCACTCAGAAGGACCGTAAATACAGACCTAATCAGAAGAAACCATAAATATAGACCTAATCAGAAGAGACCGTAAATATAGACCTAATCAGAAGAGACCGTAAATATAGACCCACTCAGAAGGGACCGTAAATACAGACAACAAGTAGGAGTGGGTTGGTCTGTATGTTACAAGAGTCGCTCATATGCACCAAGTTGAGAGTTACTTAACGATATGGTCGAAGCTCTGGTGGTTAAAATTGAAAATATACATCTAGTTATTGCAACTGCGTATAAACCACCAGTGTCTTGAAGACCTATCAAACCCAGCCCAGAATATACTATTGCTCGAAGACTTCAATCTAAGACACCTAAAATGGACGAATGTGACAAAGACAGTAACAGAAGAAAGACTCCCAGGAGGTAGTTTGGATGCTCAGTCTCACACATCTGAACTATGTACTAAGTTTCTGAAATAAATTCGCCTTATATCAGCAAACAACAGAACCAACCAGACTAGAAAACACCTTATACCTTACATTCACTAATAATGAAGACCTGTTTTAAAACATTATACTGTGGAAGACAGTCATCTCAGACCACATTCTAATAGACCTTAAGATATGCATACCTACTGGCCATAATTAGCAAAACTTACTCATCCATGAGGATATATTCAACAAATTTAGCTACAGGGACATCAACTGGGAACTATTAAATCGCGAGCTGAAATTTGCTGGGAAGACAATGTGATAAACGATGACTTAAATATATCGAGAGGATAATGACAGCAGAAGTATGTTCCCGACTCATACCATTACGGATGAGGAGGAGAAGGTGAAGGTTGGAAAGAGAGAGTTGTAGAGGGCACAACGAAAAGTAACACTGACTAAAGACATAGATAATGTTGAGGTCAAACTGAGTACATCACACGGAGTCCAGGAGACAGAGGCAGCTAAAAACCATAAGTGAAATTGAGCAAAATTCAGATCAAAAACATCTTAATATCGGGTCTTTGATTAGAGGAGACGGGACATAAACTGACGACAACAAAGAAATGAAACACTTAAGTTCCAATACGACTCAGTGTTCAGTGAGTTACTAATAGGCATTACGACTGACGACGCAAATGAGTTCTTCATGAAGGAGACACAAGATGCTGCTGACGTCTCTCTAATTTCTGATAAAACTCCAAACTCACTTGACGTCCAACAAGTCACTGATTGCATGCCCATGCACCCCACCATGCACCCCACCATGCACCCCGCCATGCACCCAGCCATGCACCCCGCCATGCACCCCACCATGCACCCCGCCATGCACCCCGCCATGCACCCCGCCATGCACCCCGCCATGCACTCCACCATGCACCCAGCCATGCACCCAGCCATGCACCCCGCCATGCACCCCGCCATGCACCCCGCCATGCACCCCGCCATGCACCCCGCCATGCACCCCGCCATGCACCCCACCATGCACCCAGCCATGCACCCAGCCATGCACCGCCATGCACCCGCCATGCACCCGCCATGCACCCGCCATGCACCCGCCATGCACCCCGCCATGCACCCAGCCATGCACCCCGCCATGCACCCCGCCATGCACTCCGCCATGCACCCCGCCATGCACCCCGCCATGCACCCACCATGCACCCCGCCATGCACCCCGCCATGCACCCGCCATGCACCAGCCATGCACCATGCACCCGCCATGCACCCGCCATGCACCGCCATGCACCCAGCCATGCACCCCACCATGCACCCGCCATGCACCCAGCCATGCACCCGCCATGCACCCCGCCATGCACCCGCCATGCACCCCGCCATGCACCCGCCATGCACCGCCATGCCCCAGCCATGCACCCCGCCATGCACCCGCCATGCACTCCACCATGCACCACCATGCACCCGCCATGCACCCACCATGCACCCGCCATGCACCCCGCCATGCACCCGCCATGCACCCAGCCATGCACCCAGCCATGCACCCGCCATGCACCGCCATGCACCCGCCATGCACCCCGCCATGCACCCAGCCATGCACCCCACCATGCACCGCCATGCACCCACCATGCACCCGCCATGCACCCAGCCATGCACCCAGCCATGCACCCGCCATGCACCCAGCCATGCACCCCGCCATGCACCCACCATGCACCCAGCCATGCACCCACCATGCACCGCCATGCACCCGCCATGCACCCAGCCATGCCAGCATGCACCCAGCCATGCACCCGCCATGCACCGCCATGCACCAGCCATGCACCCCCATGCACCCACCATGCACCCGCCATGCACCCAGCCATGCACCCGCCATGCACCCAGCCATGCACCCGCCATGCACCGCATGCACCCAGCCATGCACCCCGCCATGCACCGCCATGCACCAGCCATGCACCCCGCCATGCACCCGCCATGCACCCAGCCATGCAGCCATGCACCCATGCACCCGCCATGCACCCGCCATGCACCCCGCCATGCACATCCGCCATGCACCCCGCCATGCACCCCGCCATGCACCCAGCCATGCACCCCGCCATGCACCCCGCCATGCACCCCAGGCCCAGACATGTGGATTTCGATATGCATCAAGAATTACAATAAACCATTATCACGTGCTTTAAATATTTTATGGAAAGGAAGCCTAGACACTAGAGTCATCCCACAGTCATTAAAAACCACTGATAATGACCCACTGCACAAAAGTGGCAGTAAAACAATGGTAACAAAAAGAACTACAGACCAACAGTCCTAACATCCCACATTATCAAATTTTCTGAAAGAGTTTTTAGAAGTAAAATTGCAAACCACTTGGAATCGTAGTATCTTCACAACCCAGGTCGAACTGGGCTCAGAACTGGTCGCTCCTGGGCTCAGAACTGGTCGCTCCTGGGCTCAGAACTGGTCGCTCCTGCCTTTCACAAGTGCTGCACATTACGACATGGTCCTGGATGCTCTTGAAGACAAGCAAAATGCAGACGTAGTATACACTGACTTTTCAAAAGCTTTTAATAAGTGCGACCACGGGGTAACCTCACACAAAATACTTGCAAATAGAATAAATTGAAAATTGGGCAAATGGATATTTAACTTCTTAACAAATAGACCCCAAAAATAATAGTTATCACAGCGAAATTAGTGGCTGCTATATTGAAAAGTTCCGTTCCCCAATACATAGTACTCGCCCCACTTCTCTTCCTCATTTTCATTTCTGACATAGACAGGGACATAAAACATAGCACTGTATCATCCTTTGCGGACTATCCTAGGATTTGTTAGGAAGTGGCAACCATAGAAGTCACAGAGAGCCTCGAAGATGGCATAAACCAAGTCTTCCAGGGGGTCACTGACAACAATATGATGTTCAATGAGGACAAATTTCAGTTACTGCATCATGGAAGAACGGAAGAAATAAAAACAAGATCGGAGTACAAGACAAACTCAAATCTCTCAATAGACCGTAAGTCAAATGTGAGAGACCTGGGAGTGATAATGTCAGATCTCACCTTTAAGGAGCACAACAATGTTATTATCGCAATTGCAAGGAAAATGACAGGTTGCATAACTAGAACCTTCCAAACAAGATGTAGGAGAGATCTAAACAGTGGTTGAGGGTTATGAGTGATAACTGAGGGGGTTCTCGTGGTACTGCTGGCTTCGTTAGCTATACTGACTACCAACAAACACCTGTTGTTCATTATCCACATCAACACCAGATGTCCACGAGAGGTGGGCAGCGGCTACCACCTGACGCCTTGCAACACTTGGATGCAAAGGATATCTTATTACCCACAACGTGTGTCCCACACCGACATGGTCTGGGACCCAGCCGCGGGGGGCGTAGACCCCCGAACTCTTCGGGAAACCTGAGCATAATGAATTAGCTCTCTCTCTCTCTCTCTCTCTCTCTCTCTCTCTCTCTCTCTCTCTCCTCTCTCTCTCTCTCTTCTCTCTCTCTCTCTCTCTCTCTCTTCTCTGATGATACAGTCTGCCTGGGAGTATCCGCTTCCCCGTCAAGTGTTGATAGAACAGTGTGACATGGGAGATCCAGCTGCCGGGAGGGACGGAGGGAGGGAGGGTGTTAGGGGAGGGAGGGGTGTTAGGGAGGGAGGGAGGGTGTTAGGGAGGGAGGGAGGGTGTTAGGGAGGAGGGAGGGAGAAGAGAAGAGAAAACTAGGGATGGGAGGATAGGGATGAATAGAAATCCACCCATTCCTCTCTCCCTTCCATCTTATACACACTCACAATACCCAAAACAGAATCCCAAGACTAAATATATTCACAACACTAAGCATTCACAGCACTAAACATTCACAGTACTAAACATTCACAACACTAAACATTCACAAAACTGAACATTCACAACACTGAACATTCACAACACTAAACATTCACAGCACTAAATATTCACAACACTAACCATTCACAGCACTAAACATTCACAGCACTAAATATTCACAACACTGAACATTCACAACACTAAGCATTCACAGCACTAAACATTCACAGTACTAAACATTCACAAAACTGAACATTCACAACACTGAACATTCACAACACTAATCATTCACAGCACTAAACATTCACAGTACTAAACATTCACAACACTAAACATTCACAAAACTGAACATTCACATCACTAAACATTCACAGCACTAAGCATTCACAACACTAAACATTCACAGCACTAAGCATTCACAACACTAAACATTCACAACACTAAAAATTCACAACACTAAACATTCACAACACTAAACATTCACAACACTAAACATTCACAACACTAAACATTCACAACACTAAACATTCACAACACTAAACATTCACAACACTAAAAATTCACAACACTAAACATTCACAACACTAAAAATTCACAACACTAAACATTCACAACACTAAACATTCACAGCACTAAACATTCACAACACTAAACATTCACAACACTAAACATTCACAACACTAAACATTCACAACACTAAACATTCACAACACTAAACATTCACAACACTAAACATTCACAACACTAAACATTCACAACATTAAACATTCACAGCACTAAACATTCACAACACTAAACATTCACAACACTAAACATTCACAGCACTAAACATTCACAACACTAAACATTCACAACACTAAACATTCACAACACTAAACATTCACAGCACTAAACATTCACAACACTAAACATTCACAACACTAAACATTCACAACACTAAACATTCACAACACTAAACATTCACAACACTAACCATTCACAACACTAAACATTCACAGCACTAAACATTCACAGCACTAAACATTCACAGTGCTAAACATTCACAACACTAAACATTCACAACACTAAACATTCACAACACTAAACATTCACAACACTAAACATTCACAGCACTAAACATTCACAACACTAAACATTCACAACACTAAACATTCACAGCAATAAACATTCACAACACTAAACATTCACAACACTAAACATTCACAATACTAAACATTCACAGCACTAAACATTCACAACACTAAACATTCACAACACTAAACATTCACAACACTAAACATTCACAACACTAACCATTCACAACACTAAACATTCACAGCACTAAACATTCACAGCACTAAACATTCACAGCGCTAAACATTCACAACACTAAACATTCACAACACTAAACATTCACAGCACTAAACATTCACAACACTAAACATTCACAACACTAAACATTCACAGCACTAAACATTCACAACACTAAACATTCACAGCACTAAACATTCACAACACTAAACATTCACAGCACTAAACATTCACAACACTAAACATTCACAACACTAAACATTCACAACACTAAACATTCACAACACTGAACATTCACAACTCTGAACATTCACAACACTAAACATTCACAACACTAAACATTCACAACACTGAACATTCACAACACAGTGACTCGACCCTTGCAAACACATATAGGTGAGTACGAAACACAATAAAACACCCACAACATAACACGACAAAATAATGCTCTATTGTTTGAATTTAATGTTTTTGAAATGATTATACATCATACCAGAGCCTCGCTCTGGTATGATGTATAAAGTCAAAAAAATGTTTCAGTCTTGTTGGTTCTATTGCTTGCTGGTGTGAGGCAATTTTATCAGTCTTAAGAGATCGTCTATATTCCACTTCTCATCCACCTGGTGGATGTTCCGGGGATTAGCGCCCCCGGGTCCTGGGGATCAGAATCTGATCAACCAGGTTTTTACTGTTGGCCGCAAGCAATCCAACGTACGAACCACAGTCCCGCTCATCGGGTACTTGCTTTTGATATCTGCAGTGGCGTACCTAAGGTATGGCAGGTGCCTTGGCGCCACTTGAAGGGAGGCGCCACTTGAAGGGGGCGCCACTGAGCAGTAAGACAATTCTCCTGCACAAACTACGGAGGTCTACCTGGAGGGCATTCCGGGGATCGACGTCCCCGCGGCCCGGTCTATGACCAGGCCTCCCAATGGATCAGGGCCTGATCAACTAGGCTGTTACTGCTGGCTGCACATAGTCCAACGTACGAACCACAGCCCGGCTGATCTGGCACTGACTTTAGGTATCTGTCCAGATCCCTCTTGAAGGCAACCAGAGGTCTACTGGTAATGCCCCATAAGTAGGGCGCCACGCCCTACTTTTCACTGGGGGTACGTTGCACCGTCTGCCAAGTCTTTTGCTTTCGTATGGAGTAATTTCTGTGTGCAAATTAGGGACCAGTCCCTCCAGAATCTTCCAGGTGTAGATTATGATATATCTCTCTCGCCTGCGCTCCAGTGAATATAAGTCTAGTGCTTCCAGGCGTTCCCAGTAGTTAAGGTGTTTGATGGAACTTATACGTGCAGTAAAGGTTCTCTGTACATTCTCTAGATCTGCAATTTCACCTGCCTTGAAAGGGGATGTTAATGTACAGCAGTATTCTAGCCTAGAGAGAAGAAGTGATTTAAAAGGATCATCATTGGCTTGGCATCTCTTGTCTTGAATGTTCTCATTATCCATCCTATCAGTTTCCTCGCAGATGTAATAGTGGCATTACACACACAACCCGCACATATAAAAGAGAAGAGCTTACGACGACGTTTCGGCCCGACTTTACCATTTACAAAGTCACACTAACACAAGGGAAGGAGGAAGGGGTATTTATAGGCAGGCAGACAGGGAGGGTACAAGAGAGTGGGAAGTAATGGAGTAAGTAGTGGAAGTGGTAGTAGTAGTGGAGACAGTCATATTCAAGAAAGGAGCACTGCAATGAGGCTAGCGGCCCGCAAGGTGGGACGAGAACACAGAGGGAGGAAAGGCGAATAAAATGAAGGACAAATACAAGGCAAAAGAAAGAAAGAAAGGAAAACCCATAGGAGAAAAAGGAGAAGGGGAAGATATGAAAGGGGAAGGAATCAGGTTAAGTCACGGGTGTTCTGAAGTTTAGAGCATTTAACAATGTAATGAGAGAGGAAAGCATCAACAGAGACAAAGCCAGGGCTAAGATTCATACAGGGAAAGTTGTGTATAAGGGAGGATTCAACCAGGTGGCAACTATGAAAGTTGGACGTAGGGTAGACAGTTTTAGCAGAAGACCAATCAATAGGATGACTGTGATCTCTGACATGACAGAAAGAGCATTATTAGTGTCGCAAGCCTAACACTATTTTTGTGCTCCTTGAGTCTGTCAGAAAGAGATTGGCCAGTTTCTCCAAAGTACTGAAGAAGACAGGAGGAGCAAGAAATAGAGTAGACACCAGGAGAATCAGTGGAGGGAGGGGAGGTATGAACTAGATTAGTGCGAAGAGTGTTAGTCTGACGAAAGGTAAGTTTGATGTCTATACCTACTGATGTCTTTCTTGATCTCATCCGCCTTTGTGTGGACTCTAACTCCTTTTCCTTTCAAGGTAAATATTATTCTCAAACCTTTGGTGTCGCTATGGGCTCTCCTCTATCTCCTGTTCTTGCTAATCTTTACATGGAATACTTCGAGACTGTCCTTCTTCCCACTATTGATGTACGTCCTTCACTCTGGCTCCGCTATGTAGATGACATCTTTGCTCTTTGGCCTCATGAATTAAGCCTCTTCCAACCTTTTCTTGATGCTCTTAATAATCTTGCCCCTTCCATTAAGTTTAAAGCTGATTGGGAATCTAATTCTTTGCTTCCTTTCCTTGATGTTCATGTCCACCGCTCAGTTACAGGTTTTGCCTTCTCCGTGTACCGCAAGCCTATGCACAGTGGCATGTACATTCATTACTTCTGTATCATGCCTCCTCTGTCAAGAAGAGTGTTCTAATCTCCCTCTTTCTCCGTGCTCTCCGCATCTGTGATCCTCAGTTTCTTGAAGCAGAAGTTTCCACTCTTCATAATTCATTTTCCTGCCTGGGCTACCCTTCCCATTTCATAGACTCTGCTTTCTCTCGTGCCAAACGGACTTTCTTCTCTCCTAAACCCTCTACTCCTGAGAACTCCCCAGTCCTCTGCCTTCCCTACATCTCTGGTCTCTCTAATCTCAGCAACTCTCTCCGTTCCTTAGACATCAAACTTACCTTTCGTCAGACTAACACTCTTCGCACTAATCTAGTTCATACCTCCCCTCCCTCCACAGATTCTCCTGGTGTCTACTCTATTTCTTGCTCCTCCTGTCTTCTTCAGTACTTCGGAGAAACTGGCCAATCTCTTTCTGACAGACTCAAGGAGCACAAAAATAGTGTTAGGCTTGCCGACACTAATAATGCTCTTTTCTGTCATGTCAGAGATCACAGTCATCCTATTGATTGGTCTTCTGCTAAAACTGTCTACCCTACGTCCAACTTTCATAGTTGCCGCCTGGTTGAATCCTCCCTTATACACAACTTTCCCTGTATGAATCTTAGCCCTGGCTTTGTCTCTGTTGATGCTTTCCTCTCTCATTACATTGTTAAATGCTCTAAACTTCAGAACACCCGTGACTTAACCTGATTCCTTCCCCTTTCATATCTTCCCCCTTCTCCTTTTTTCTCCTATGGGTTTTCCTTTCTTTCTTTTCTTTTGCCTTGTATTTGTCCTTCATTTTATTCGCCTTTCCTCCCTCTGTGTTCTCGTCCCACCCTTGCGGGCCGCTAGCCTCATTGCAGTGCTCCTTTTCTTGAATATGACTGTCTCCACTACTACTACCACTTCCACTACTTACTCCATTACTTCCCCACTCTCTTGTACCCTCCCCTGTCTGCCTGCCTATAAATACCCCTTCCTCCGTCCCTTGTGTTAGTGTGACTTTGTAAATGGTCCAAGTCGGGCCGAAACGTCGTTGTAAGCTCTTCTCTTTTATATGTGCGGGTTGTGTGTGTATTGTTCCAGTCACAGTATTGTGCCTTTTTTGTTATTTAATAGTGGCATTGTTGTGGTCCTTGAAGGTGAGGTCTTCGGACATTACCACACCCAGGTCCTTCATATTACTTTTCCGCTCTATTGTGTGATTGGAGTTTGTAATATACTCAGTCCTAGCTATTATTTCCTCCAGTTTTCCATAACGGAGTAGTTGGAATTTGCCTTCATTGAACATCATATTGTTCTCTGTTGCCCATTGGAAAACTTGGTTTATATCTTCTTGGAGATTTATCGTGTCCTCAATGGATGACAGTCTCATGCAGATCCTAGTATCATCTGCAAAGGATGATACAGTGCTGTGGTTTACATCTCTGTCTATGTCTGATATGAGAATGAGGAACAGGATAGGTGCGAGTACTGTGCCTTGTGGGACAGAGCTCTTCACTATGGCAGCATCTGATTTAACTCTGTTTACCACTACTCTTTGTGTTCGATTGGTTAGGAAGTTGAAGATCCATCTGCCTACTTTGCCAGTTATCCCTTTAGCACGCATTTTGTGTGCTATTACACCATGATCGCATTTGTCAAAGGCTTTTGCAAAATCTGTGTATACTACATCTGCATTATGCTTGTTTTCCAGAGCATCTAAGACTATATCATAGTGGTCTAGCAGTTGTGAGAGGCAGGAGCGACCTGCTCTGAAACCATGTTGCCCTGGGTTGTGCAATTTTTGGGAGTCCAGGTGGTTTGCTATCCTGCTTCTTAGAACTCTTTCAAAGATTTTTATGATATGGGACGTTAAGGCTATTGGTCTATAGTTCTTAGCTACTGCTTTGCTGCCACCTTTATGGAGTGGGGCTATATCCGTTGTTTTTAGTGACTGTGGAATCTCGCCTGTGTCTAAGCTCCTTCTCCATAGTATACTTAGGGCCTGTGAGAGTGATTTCTTGCAGTTCTTAATGAACACAGAGTTCCACGAGTCTGGGCCTGGGGCTGAGTGCATGGGCATGTCGTCGATGGCTTTCTCAAAGTCAAGAGGAGTTAGGGTTATGTCAGAAATTTGGCGTACATTGGCAGGTTTTTGAGGCTCATTCATGAAAAAATTGTTTGGATTGTCTATCTTTAGACTGATTAGTGGCTCCCTGAACACAGAGTCATATTGAGATTTCAGTATCTCACTCATTTCTTTGTTGTCATCTGTGTAAGATCCGTCTTGTCTGAGTAGGGGCCCTATACTAGAAGAGGTTTTTGCCTTGTTTTTGGCATATGAAAAGAAATATTTGGAATTTCTTTCAATTTCACTAATCGCTTTTAGCTCCTCTTGACTCTCCTGGATCCTGTATGAGTCCTTCAATTTTAGTTGAATATTTTCCACTTCCCTGGTCAGCGCTTCCTTCCGTGAATCAGATAGTCCGGCATTCTTGAGGAGCTCAGTGATTCTTCGTCTTCTCCTGTATAGGGAGCTTCTCTCTCTCTCCTGTTTACTTCTTCTCTTCTTTTTTCGTAGAGGAATATGCCTTGAACATACTTCAGCTACCAGGTGGTTGATCTTTTCAAGGCACTGGTTAGGGTCCATGTAATTTAAGATATCTTTCCAACATGTTTCATTTAGGGCATAGTTTACCAGATCCCAGTTGATGTTCTTGTTGTTGAAGTTGAATTTGGTAAAGGTACCCTCATAGCTATATGCGTTTTGCTGATCAGGACTCCTGTGCATGTACGTCTGGACTTCGATTAGATTGTGATCAGAATTTGTTGTTTTTGATATTGTTATGTTTCTTACCAGGTCGTCATTATTTGTGAAGATAATGTCTAGTGTGTTCTCTAGTCTCGTCGGCTCCACTATCTGCTGACTTAGGATGTGTTTGTTGCAGAAATTCAGCAGCTCATGTGTGTGTGACTTTTCATGTGAGCTGCCTCCAGGGATTATTTCTGCTACAACATTATTTGCTATATTCTTCCATTTTGTATGTCTAAGATTGAAGTCACCAAGCAGCAAGATGTTTGGGGATGGGGCTGGAAGGTTTTCCAGACAGGAGTCAATTTTTGATAGTTGTTCTTTAAACTGTTGGGAAGTTGCATCTGGTGGCTTATATACAAGTACAATGACTAGGTTTTGGTTCTAGATTTTTATTGTCAGAACTTCAACTACATCATTTGTGGTGTTCAATATCTCTGTGCAAATGAGCGACTCTTTGACATACAGGCCAACCCCCCCTTGTTGCCTGTTATTTCTGTCGCATCTGAAAAGGTTGTACCCAGGTATCCATATTTCACTGTCAAAGTAATCTTGCGTGGGTCTCTGTGAAGGCTGCAAACACTGCATTTGACTCCCCTAGAAGTCCACTGATGAAAGGAATTTTGTTGTTGGTAGATGGCTTAAGGCCCTGTATATTTGGAAATATAAATGAGGTTGTGTTGCATGTTTGTTGGGGGGATTTCATTGTTGGCATCAGTAGTTGTGAGTCCGGTGGGGCCACTGGCTGTGCCTCCAGTCTAACAAGGCTCCAAGGTGGTGGACTAATTTGGTTACCTCTTTCCATTTTCTTTCTTCGTTTCTTACGATTAAAAAATCACTTTGGGTGGGGTTTTCATAACTACCATAACTACTATGGTTTGTTGTATGGGGTATGTGCCTCCTGGTTCCTTTTAGGTGGTATGCAGAGCAATTTGTATTGTAACATTTTTTTCAAAGATTGAAGAATGACACATCTCAGGGTGGAAGAATTTGCAGGAGGTAGAACGACACACTCCTTTAGACAGGAGGTCGCGGCAGTTTTTGGGATGCTCGAAGTTGCATGTTCCATTCGTTTGCCCTGATATTCCGTGTTTACAGATGCCCCAAACATAGTATTTGCACCATTTTGTTTTTGTCTGGGTACAATTCGTGCTGGATGTATTCCTAGTCTGTGCAGATCCTAGATCTGCACCACAGTCCACCACAGCCAAACCCGAGACACCACCATCTGATGACATGGGGCCAACATTTTGCCTGGAAGAGGACTCCCCTACTATATCTGTACTAGGGGCTATGGCTGTGATGGCTGCAGGTAGTATAGAATTTTGTACAAAATCTGTGAAATTTAATGTTCTTATTAAAAATGCAATTTCCTTATCTCAGAGCATTGTGTAAGAAGACCATGAAACATTTCTTCACGAAGAAGGAAAGTGGAGCTGAAGGACGGAAGAGACGAAAGTTGGAGGCGGAGGAAGTCAAGAAATCGAACAAGTGCTTCATGCCCTTTGAAAATCCCGGAAAAAGGTGTTCGATATATTCCATGAGATTAAAAGTGAGGCGTTCAGAGAGAACGTGGACGTGACGGGAGGGGAAGACGATGGTGGTGATGTTGAGCTTATTGACGAGATTGAACCTGACAACAGTGAACCTAGCGAACTGAATGGCGTTGAAGAGCCACAAACGCTCATACAAGAAGTGATTGAACAGTATGAAATTGGACTTCTGAAGTTCGACAAAGATACTAGAAAAGCAATTCTGCCTGACGCGTTGAGAACAGAAATAATAAAGCTGGGTTCGAAGTATTTCCAGAACAGTGAGGGGCCTTTCCCACCAATAAATAACCACTCGATGAACTAAACTTGGTTCAAGAGGAAATTGGGAAATGGTCGTTGTGAAGAAGTGACTCGCTCATGGCTGGTTTATTCCCTTTCTAAAATATCTGCATTTTGTATCTGTTGTCGTCTATATTCCCGATCAGACCATCAATCCTCATTGGAGCAGCAAAGTGGATTCAGCCAGTGAAAGAACCTGAAAGGATTAGTGTTCATGAAAATCGGAAGAATCATCGGGAGTGATTCACACAGTGGAAAGAAATGGAAAGAATTTAACTGCAAACAGAGGAGTTATTGACGCGGTACTTCAGTCACAGATCGAGGAGGAAAAGCAGAAGTGTTGTGATATCTTGACGAGAATCCTTCACTGCATAAAATTCCTTGCGACTCAGAACGTGGCTTTGCGAGGACACAGGGAGTCACTTCAGCTGTGGGAAATTTCCTTGGTTTACTGAAACTACTGGCCATCTTTGACCTTGTCTTGAAAGAACACCTCACTCGTGTGGAAATTATCCTTGGATCCACGTTTTATCTTTCATCGGGTGTTCAGAACGAATTCATCCACATGATGGCATCCTCTGTTTGCCAGAGTTTACTGAGAAGAATTCGTAAAGCCAAGTACTATGGATCCATGTTCGACTAGACTCCTGGTCAGGCACACTGTGAGCAGATGTCGGAAGTAGTGAGGTACGTGGAAGTTGACTATGAGAGGAAAACACTCCGTGTTAGAGAGTCCTTCCTTGGCTTTATCCAGATAAGCCAGAAGGATGCTGAGAGCTTGCTTGAAGACGACATCTTGAAACAGCCAGAAAACAAAATGGAGCTACAAGATTGTCAGTCAAAGTGCTATGACAACGTTGCTGTGATGGCTGGACACAGAAGTGGTGTTCATCAAAGAATGAGAAAAACAACCTGGCAGTGTCTGTGAATTGCGGCAATCTCTAGCCCAGTTTGGGTGTACATAAAGCCAAGAAGGATACAATGATGGCCACGTTTCTTCTCTCGTTCAACACAGCGCTGGGAAAACTCAAAACCGCCGTTGTTGGGGTTAAATCGGAGTCTGAAATCAGGTGCAGTATAAGAGCAGAAGCAGTGAAGCCCGTCAACAAGTACCTTGAAGTTCTCAAGAACATGATAGACAATGAAAACGAGATCAGTGCAACAAGAAGTGATGCTAGGATTTTGGAACGAAGTACTCATTGACATTGACCATGAACTTCCACGATGCTGCCTTGGAGTTGAAAGCCCTCCAAGATCATTTTGATTATGAAAAATAAGTTTTGGTCAGTGAGTCACTTGAAGAAGGACTCAGTCTCTCAAGAATGGAATGTTGAAAGACGTCAGATCCTAAAGAAACGAATGGCTGATGAGAACTCCAGAGACGCTAGGTAAACAGCCAAGAAGGAAATGGAGTCACGAAGGGAACACTCGACTGTCTTCACAGAGAAATGGATGTAAGGTTCGCTCGTTTGCACGACACTGACACCAAGTTGGGGTTCCTTCTCGATGTCGAGGAACTGTGTTACGGTGCAGACAGTAACTGTGTTACGGTGCAGACAGTAACTGTGTTACGGTGCAGACAGTAACTGTGTTACGGTGCGACGAAACAGGTAACATGTGTTACGCAAGTTGGCGAGACAGTAACTGTGTTACGGTGCAGACAGTAACTGTGTTACGGTGCAGACAGTAACTGTGTTAGGTGCGACAGTAACTGTGTTACGGTGCAGACAGTAACGTGTTCGGTGCAGACAGTAACTGTGTTACGGTGCAAACAGTAACTTGTTACAGTGCAGACAGAACTGTTTACGGTGCAGACAGTAAGTGTTACGTGCAGACAGTAACCGTGTACGGATCAGCAGCTATTCAAGTAACTGTGTTACGGTGCAGACAGTAACTGTGTTACGGTGCAGACAGTAACTGTGTTACGGTGCAGACAGTAACTGTGTTACGTGCAGACAGTAACTGTGTTACGGTGCAGACAGTAACTGTGTTACGGTGCAGACAGTAACTGTGTTACGGTGCAGACAGTAACTGTGTTACGGTGCAGACAGTAACTGTGTTACGGTGCAGACAGTAACTGTGTTACGGTGCAGACAGTAACTGTGTTACGGTGCAGACAGTAACTGTGTTACGGTGCAGACAGTAACTGTGTTACGGTGCAGACAGTAACTGTGTTACGGTGCAGACAGTAACTGTGTTACGGTGCAGACAGTAACTGTGTTACGGTGCAGACAGTAACTGTGTTACGGTGCAGACAGTAACTGTGTTACGGTGCAGACAGTAACTGTGTTACGGTGCAGACAGTAACTGTGTTACGGTGCAGACAGTAACTGTGTTACGGTGCAGACAGTAACTGTGTTACGGTGCAGACAGTAACTGTGTTACGGTGCAGACAGTAACTGTGTTACGGTGCAGACAGTAACGATCTAAAGAAGCGTGAAAATTTGGGCGAATTGTACAGCACTGACGTTGATGGACATCAGCTATATGAAGAAATTTTTGGATTGCAGAATGTTGCTAGCAAGTCAGGCCAACATGAAAAAATCAAGACCCTGAAGAGCTTCTCGAATTTATTGTTCAGTATGGAGACGAGAGTCTTCCCCAGTCTTCACATTGCTATTCAGATAATGTTAAGCAACACAGTTTCCATCACCAGCTGTGAGAGATCAGTCAGCCTCCATGTGTCAAGGCTGACTCTGTGATCTTGCTCTGCTGAGTCTAGAAAAAAAAGAAACTGAAAAAAAATTATTTTGAGCACATCATAGACCAATCTGCATCAGTGAGAGCATGAAAAGTGTAGTTGTAATTTTTAATGTAGTGCCATAATTTGTTAATTAAAAGATTAACGAGGTTGACCTGTATATTTCAGTTGATTTTATGGTAAAGTTATCTAAAATATGGGTGTCAGATCTTTGGACAGGGGCGCAATTTCAGTGCTATTTTCTGTAGATACGCCTCTGGGTATCTGTCTAGTTTTCTAATGAAGACAGCCAGGGATCTATTGGTAATTCTTCTTATGTATGATGGAAGGCTGTTGAATAGTCTTGGACCCCAAACACTTATTGTGTCCGGGGTCCAAGACTTATTGTGGTGCCCGTTTTTCAGTGGGGGTATGTTGCACCGTCTGCCGAGTCTTTTGCTTTCGTAGGGAGCAATTTCTATGTGCAGATTTGGGACCAGTCCTTCTAGGCTTTTCCAGTTGTAGGTTATGATGTACCTTTCTCGCTGGCGTTCCAAGGAGTACAGGTCAAGAGATTTCAAACGTTCCCTGTAATTAAGCTATTTGACTGAACTAATGAAGGTTCTCTGTACATTCTCCAAATCTGCAATTTCACCTGCCCTGAATGGGACCGAACCTAGATCCTTGAATCTGAACTGCCTCTTAGGATTCTCTCTGCTATCTCTGTCTTATACATTCTCCCATCAGAGGCAGTGTTCAGTCTCCACTAACTTATCTTTGAACTGCTACGAATTTTTATCAGGTTTTCAACTTTCTGCAGCGTTTGTGGAGTCCAGTAAGTCATCCCCTGACTGTCACTAACCGCACCTTGTTCCTGGTGTCTGTTTTGTCCCATTTGAAAAAAAAACATTTCTTTAAGTTAGGTTTGTCAGAAAACAAGACGAGTGTTTCGTTACGCGGGTCTTAGTCATATGATTGTGATGTAGTCAGGGTGCTGTGAGGTCTACCTAAGCAGCCACACCTGCCGTTCGGATTAAGGCTCAGGTCTTTTGTCTTGAACTAGCGTCAGGTCGGCGTCAGGTCAAAGCACGTGGTACACTCCTCATTGGGGGATGCTTGGAGGACTATATAAGGCCGAGGAAACAACTAGAATGGAGATTCTGGCGGAGCTCTGGCCTGTGTGCGGAGCTCTGGGCTGGAGAGATTCTGGCGGAGCTCTGGCCTGTGTGCGGAGCTCTGGGCTGGAGAGATTCTGGCGGAGCTCTGGCCTGTGTGTGGAGCTCTGGGCTGGAGACATTCTGGCGGAGCTCTGGCCTGTGTGCAGAGCTCTGGGCACGAGATTCTAGCAGAGCGGCTGCCGGTGCGCAGAGCTCTGGAGAGAGCTGCTGTAGAGTCTCTGGAGGAGACTGTTGGAGACACTGGGCAGAGTTCTGTTGGAGCAGGTCTTGGGACCTGTGGCTAGAAGTGTGACTGAGTTCCTGTGGTGAACTGTCCTCTGAACTATATTGTAAGTTATATTCTGTTTCGTCAGTTGATTGTATTCCCTGTCTCCCTGCATGAATGTACAATCCCCATTTATCTAAACTCAATAAGTGTTCTCCTGTTCCCAAATATATTATTATACAAGGACTTAAATAAACTGTGTTTGAGTGGAATAGTAATATTCACTGCCCCCGTTATATTCTTATAATTCTTTATTCTTATTACTCTTTATTCTTATACTTTATCTTATTATATTTTATTTTAGGTAGAGAGAGGGTGAGTAGTGTGGTGGTAATGAGAGGTGATGGTTTGGGACCAGTGACCTCACATTACTGCCGCTCCTGTCCACCTCACCTCTCCTGCCTACTCACTCCCTCCCTTTACTCACATATTCCCCGATTATCCCATATTTCCTTACCCCCCTACATGACATGATGACCCAGAGCTGGAGCTTTTGGTCATTTAACCTAGGCCTTCAAGTCCACTTCTTCAACAGGTTAGGTAAGGTTCGTCAGGAAACAGGACAAGTGTTTCCTGACGCGGGTCTTAGTTAGATGATGACCCGCCGTTGGAGCTTTTGGTCATCTGACAGAGACCTTCAACAGGTTAGGTTAGGTAATGTTCAACAATAATTATTATTGTTTCTATATTTACTACCAAGGGTTTTGAGCTTAGCTGTAGATTTATATGTAAATTCTTTATTACTAAAAGAGTTATACAATGGAGACTATTATATTTTGGGTTTAAAATAAACATAATTTTTAGGGAAAGCCCCAAAAATAAAAGTAACGGATCCTAAGTTAACTAACCCGGACTAGAAGTCTAGAAGATGAATTGTACGTTACACCAGGCTGGATTAATTAGGTCAAGTGCTGGGGATTTACATAATAAAAATCACAGAACTAAGGTTAATATATTCCTTTAATAATAATAATAATAATAATAATAATAATAATAATAATAATAATAATAATAATAATAATAATAATAATAATAATAATATAATAATAATTAATTATTATTATTATTATTGTTGTTGTAAATAAAATACTACAATTATTGTTAACGTGAATATCGTTTCAATTATTGGTATGGCAACATCCCCCATAATACACGTTACTGCTGGAGCTTGCCACTGATGGCAACAACATCATCTCTCACTATCACCACCACTCGTAGGCTCATACCAGCTAAATTACGTCGCTATAACGTAACTCATACCGTCGCTTAGTGAGAGTAGTTGACTGTTGGGGTATCCGTCAAGTTAGGTGGTTGGAAAGCGGGGAAATATAGGGAAATTTCAGGGAAGAGTTTTAATGGTTTCACTGGCAACCTGGAGTGAGGCTGGAGGAGCAGAGGGGGATGGAGGAGAGAGACGAAAGTGATGTCAGTTTCTCTGGAGGTACGGTGGAGAGTGGGTGTATAGCAGCGGCTCTCTGTCATGCTCTGTGACTTGGGTGTACCGTCGGTGTGCAGTGGGAGGGACAGTGCCATGCACCTCCAGCCGCTGTGATGCGGCCTCAGGAGAGGACAATGAGAGTGAAGCTACGCAGTGTGGTGCAGCAGGTTAGTCTAGGCTGCGCCGCCCTCACCGTCTGTGTGTTGGTCTTGCAAAATTTAGCGCAGGGCCTGCGTGATTCTGGCCGTGGCGGCGACACGGCCTCCACCACATACCCCGTGGCACATGGCTGGCCCGAGCGTGCCCCTAGGTCCCTCAACAGGGATTATGAAGTGCCCGCCGGAGGGGAGAACACCCTGGAGGAGGTGGTTCAGGAACCAGGAGTGAAGGAGGAGGAGGAGGAAGAAGAGAGGAGAAGAGGACTATTGAACACTTTGGTGGCCACAGCGACGGCCAAGCCAGCCACGACCCTCGACGACATCTTCATCAGTATCAAGACCACTAAGACCTTCCACAAGACCCGTCTAGACCTGGTGCTCAAGACCTGGTTCAGCCTAGCACGTGAGCAGGTGGGTCTTGTTCTGCTGTTTTGCAATGTTCTACATTAAAGATGGTGTATAGTGAATGAAAACATTAACTCCGACTATTATTAACCCAGAGGGTTAGTAACCCTGGATAGCCCTCTACCCCAAAACAAGGCAGTGTGGCTTGTTTTGTAAATGTATTTGTGTATACCTGAATAAACTTACTTACTTACTTATTCATTGGATTCCTTTGGTTCCCTAACCCACGATGCCACCCATGATTTGTTGTGTTGTGATAGTGTGTTGTGTTTTGATGGTGTGTTGTGATTTTTTTTGATGTGATGGTGTGTTGTGTTGTGTTTTGATGGTGTGTTGTGTTGTGTTGTGTTTTGGTGGTGTGTTGTGTTGTGTTTTGATGGTGTGTTGTGTTGTGTTTTGATGGTGTGTTGTGTTTTTATGGTGTGTTGTGTTGTGTTTTGATGGTGTGTTATGTTGTGTTTTGATGGTGTGTTGTGTTGTGTTTTGATGGTGTGTTGTGTTGTGTTTTGATGGTGTGTTGTGTTGTGTTGTGTTTTGGTGGTGTGTTGTGTTGTGTTTTGATGGTGTGTTGTGTTGTGTTTTGATGGTGTGTTGTGTTTTTATGGTGTGTTGTGTTGTGTTTTGATGGTGTGTTATGTTGTGTTTTGATGGTGTGTTGTGTTGTGTTTTGATGGTTGTTGTGTTGTGTTTTGATGGTGTGTTGTGTTGTTTTGATGGTGTGTTGTGTTGTGTTTTGATGGTGTGTTGTGTTGTGTTTTGATGGTGTGTTGTGTTGTGTTTTGATGGTGTGTTGTGTTTTGATGGTGTGTTGTGTTGTGTTTTGATGGTGTGTTGTGTTGTTTTGATGGTGTGTTGTGTTGTGTTTTGATGGTGTGTTGTGTTGTGTTTTGATGGTGTGGTGTGTTGTGTTTTGATGGTGTGTTGTGTTGTGTTTTGATGGTGTGTTGTGTTGTGTTTTGATGGTGTGTTGTGTTGTGTTTTGATGGTGTGTTGTGTTGTGTTTTGATGGTGTGTTGTGTGTTTTGATGGTGTATTGTCGTGTTTTAATGGTGTGTTGTCGTGTTTTGATGGTGTGTTGTCGTGTGTTTTGATGGTGTGTTGTCGTGTGTTTTGATGGTGTGTTGTCGTGTGTTTTGATGGTGTGTTGTCGTGTGTTTTGATGGTATGTTGTCGTGTGTTTTGATGGTGTGTTGTCGTGTTTTGATGGTGTGTTGTCGTGTGTTTTGATGGTGTGTTGTCGTGTGTTTTGATGGTGTGTTGTGTGTTTTGATGGTGTGTTGTGTGTTTTGATGGTGTGTTGTCGTGTGTTTTGATAGTGTGTTGTCGTGTTTTGATGGTGTGTTGTCGTGTGTTTTGATGGTGTGTTGTCGTGTGTTTTGATGGTGTGTTGTCGTGTTTTGATGGTGTGTTGTCGTGTGTTTTGATGGTGTGTTGTCGTGTGTTTTGATGGTGTGTTGTCGTGTGTTTTGATGGTGTGTTGTCGTGTGTTTTGATGGTGTGTTGTCGTGTGTTTTGATGGTGTGTTGTCGTGTGTTTTGATGGTGTGTTGTCGTGTGTTTGATGGTGTGTTGTCGTGTGTTTTGATGGTGTGTTGTCGTGTGTTTTGATGGTGTGTTGTCGTGTGTTTTGATGGTGTGTTGTCGTGTGTTTTGATGGTGTGTTGTCGTGTGTTTTGATGGTGTGTTGTCGTGTGTTTTGATGGTGTGTTGTCGTGTGTTTTGATGGTGTGTTGTCGTGTGTTTTGATGGTGTGTTGTCGTGTGTTTTGATGGTGTGTTGTCGTGTGTTTTGATGGTGTGTTGTGTTGGTGTTTTGTGTCATGATTGTGTGTTGTGATGGTGTGTTGTGTGTTGTGATGGTGTGTTGTGTGTTGTGATGGTGTTTTGTGTCATGATTGTTTGTTGTCATGACTGTGTGTTGTGTCATGATTGTGAATTGTGATGGTGTGTTGTCATGATTGTGAATTATGATGGTGTATTGTGTCATGATTGTGTTGTGATGGTGTGTTGTGTCATGATTGTGTGTCATGGCGTGTTGTGTCATGATTGTGTTGTGATGGTGTGTTGTCATGATTGTGTGTTGTGATGGTGTGTTGTCATGATTGTGTATTGTGATGGTGTGTTGTGTCATGATTGTGTGTTGTGATGGCGTGTTGTGTCATGATTGTGTTGTGATGGTGTGTTGTGTCATGATTGTGTGTTGTGATGGTGGGTTGTGTCATGATTGTGTTGTGATGGCGTGTTGTGTCATGATTGTTGTGATGGTGTATTGTGTCATGATTGTGTGTTGTGATGGTGTGTTGTGTCATGATTGTGTGTTGTAATGGCGTGTTGTGTCATGATTGTGTGTTGTGATGGCGTTTTGTGTCATGATTGTGTGTTGTGATGGTGTATTGTGTCATGATTGTGAATTATGATGGTGTGTTGTGTCATGATTGTGTTGTGATGGTGTGTTGTGTCATGATTGTGTGTTATGATGGCGTGTTGTGTCATGATTGTGTGTTGTGATGGTGTAATCATAGTATTACACGCTCTTAGAATGCATCCAGCCTTCAGAGTGGGTAAATAATGACGTATCACCCCCCATCCCCATCCCCTTGTGTTCCAGGAAGAACAGTTTGAGGCAGTTAAACTTGCTAGACGGTGAGGTACGAGTGAACTGATGCGAGCAACAAAAGTTCCATAGTTTAACGAGGGGGGGGGGTCCGTGGCCTGGATGGCAAAGCTCTCTTTTCACAAGCTGAGGGCCCAGGTTCAATTCCCTGCGAAGTGGAAACATTTCGACGCGTTACCATACACCTGTTGTCCTGTTCACCCATAACAAGACAAAGATCACAACAGCCAGGAAGATGACGGGGTGGGTATTGAGAACTTTCAAAACAAGGGAAATAATGCCGATGGTGACACTATTCAAATCGCTAGTGCTCCCTCACTTAGAATACTGCTCAGTGCTGACGGCCCCGTTCAGGGCAGGAGAAATAGCAGAGCTGGAACAAATCCAGAGATCGTTTACGGCTCACATTGAGCCATTGAAACATCTAAATTATTGGAAACGCCTTCAAGTCTTGAACATGTACTCATTGGAGCGGAGGAGAGAGAGATACATGATAATATATACATGGAAAGTACTTGAGGGCCTGGTCCCAAATCTGCACACTGCCATAACAACATACTGGAGTGAGAGATATGGGAGAAAGTGTAAAATAAACCCAGTGAGGAGCAGGGGTGCGGTGGGGACAATACGGGAGCACTGTATTAACATCCGGGGTCCCAGACTATTCAACATCTTACCAGAAGATATCCGAAACACGGCTGGAACCAGTGTAGAAGCCTTCAAGAGGAAACTGGACAAATATCTTCACCAGGTGCCAGATCAACCAGGCTGTGATGGATATGTGGGGCAGCGGGCCTCCAGCAGCAACAGCCTGGTTGACCAGGCAAGCACCAGACGAGCCTGGCCCATGGCCGGGCTCAGAGAGTAGATACTCTCGAAACTCTTCAAAGGTATATCAAAGGTATATCACCTAGCAAGTAGGTACCTGGGTGTTAGTCGACTGGTGTGGGTCGCATCGGAGAAGTGGCAGATGCAGTTTAATATAGACAAATGCAAAGTTCTAAATGTTGGACAGGACAATAACCATGCCACATATAAACTAAATAATGTAGATCTTAATATTACTGATTGCGAAAAGGATTTAGGAGTTCTGGTTAGCAGTAATCTGAAACCAAGACAGCAGTGCATAAGTGTTCGCAATAAAGCGAACAGAATCCTTGGCTTCATATCAAGAAGCATAAATAATAGAAGTCCTCAGGTTGTTCTTCAACACTATATATCTTTGGTTAGGCCTCATTTAGATTATGCTGCACAGTTTTGGTCACCGTATTACAGAATGGATATAAATGCTCTGGAAAACGTACAGAGGAGGATGACTAAGTTGATCCCATGTATCAGAAATCTTCCCTATGAGGATAGACTGAGGGCCCTGAATCTGCACTCTCTTGAAAGGCGTAGAATTAGGGAGGATATGATTGAGGTGTATAAATGGAAAACAGGAATTAATAAAGGGGGTGTAAATAGCGTGCTAAAAATATCTAGTATTGACAGGACTCGCAGCAATGTCTTTAAATTGGAAAAAGTTCAGATTCAGGAAGGATATAGGAAAGCACTGGTTTGTGGATGAGTGGAACAAACTCCCGAGTACCGTCATAGTAGTTGTGTAGTTTTAAAAGTAGATTGGATAAATAAATGAGTGGGTGTGAGTTTGACCTGACTAGCTTGTGCTACTAGACCAGATGCCGTGCTCCTCCCTTAAGTGAATGTGACTGACCTGACCAGGTCAAGGCATTGGCTTAAGTCGGTGGGAGAATTGGATTTGCCTCGCATGGGCCAGTAGGCCTACTGCAGTGTTCCTTCCTCGATGACGCACTGACTTTCTTGGGTTATCCTGGGTGGCTAACCCTCCGGGGTTAAAAATCCGAACAAAATCTTATCTCTTTATCAGGTTTGTGGCGTTGAACTTAAGCTCCTCTTATTGCTAAGGCGGCCCACGAACTTATTTCACAGCTATAATAATAGCATGGACGATTACAGTGATAACCAGTAAATCAGCGATCACTAGCAGTGATAAGAGCTGCCATTAATAACAATAATTATAAAAACAATCACAACAGTCATATCAACTATAACAGTCGCTAGCAGTGATAACAAGCACATCACTGTAGTAATGGTAACAAAAATAACAACATTCAGTGTACCATCGTCATCATAGTTATTAACAAGATCGTCGATATAGAATTACTTGTATTATGCACTGTTATTACGAGTGATGATGAGGTGTTATTACGAGTGATGATGAGGTGTTATTACGAGTGATGATGAGGTGTTATTACGAGTGATGATGAGGTGTTATTACGAGTGATGATGAGGTGTTATTACGAGTGATGATGAGGTGTTATTACGAGTGATGATGAGGTGTTATTACGAGTGATGATGAGGTGTTATTACGAGTGATGATGAGGTGTTATTACGAGTGATGATGAGGTGTTATTACGAGTGATGATGAGGTGTTATTACGAGTGATGATGAGGTGTTATTACGAGTGATGATGAGGTGTTATTACGAGTGATGATGTGTTATTACGAGTGATGGTGAGGTGTTATTACGAGTGATGGTGAGGTGTTATTACGAGTGATGGTGAGGTGTTGTATGAGTGATGGTGAGGTATTGTATGAGTGATTGTGAGGTGTTGTATGAGTGATGGTGAGGTGTTGTATGAGTGATGGTGAGGTGTTGTATGAGTGATGGTGAGGTGTTGTATGAGTAATGGTGAGGTGTTATTATGAGTGATGGTGAGGTGTTGTATGAGTGATGGTGAGGTGTTATTATGAGTGATGGTGAGGTGTTATGAATGATGGTGAGGCGTTATTATGAGTGATGGTGAGGTTTTATTGTGAGTGATTGTGAGGTAATATGAATGATGGTGACGTGTTATTATAAGTGATGGTAAGGTGTTATTGTGAGTGATGGTGAAGTGACATGAGTGATTGTGACGTGTTATTATGAGTGATGGTGAGGCGTTATTATGAGTGATGGTGAGGCGTTATGAGTTATGGTGAGGCGTTATTATGAGTGATGGTGAGGTGTTATTATGAGTGATTGTGAGGTGTTATTGTGAGTGATGGTGAAGTGATATGAGTGATTGTGACGTTATTATGAGTGATGGTGAGGCGTTATTATGAGTCATGGTGAGGCGTTATTATGAGTTATGGTGAGGCGTTATTATGAGTGATGGTGAGGTGATATGAGTGATGGTGACGTGTTATTATGAGTGATGGAGAGGTGTTATTATTGGTGATGGTGAGGTGTTACTATTGGTGATGGTGAGGTGTTATTAAACAAGTTCCTGGGCCTCGACGAACTGTTTTGAGTGTTATTACAGAACACAAATGGAAACTTAGTGAAACACAAGGTAGACTCATAAGTAAGAAACACAAGCTAGACTCAAGTAAGAAAAACAAGCTAGACTTATAAGTAAGAAACACAAGCTAGACTTATAAGTAAGAAACACAAGCTAGACTTATAAGTAAGAAACACAAGCTAGACTTATAAGTAAGAAACACAAGCTAGACTTATAAGTAAGAAACACAAGCTAGACTTATAAGTAAGAACACAAGCTAGACTTATAAGTAAAACACAAGCTAGACTTATAAGTAAGAAACACAAGCTAGACTTATAAGTAAGAAACAAGCTAGACTTAAGTAACACAATGACTTATAAGTAAGAAACACAAGCTAGACTTATAAGTAAGAAACACAAGCTAGACTTATAAGTAAGAAACACAAGCTAGACTTATAAGTAAGAAACACAAGCTAGACTTATAAGTAAGAAACACAAGCTAGACTTATAAGTAAGAAACACAAGCTAGACTTATAAGTAAGAAACACAAGCTAGACTTATAAGTAAGAAACACAAGCTAGACTTATAAGTAAGAAACACAAGCTAGACTTATAAGTAAGAAACACAAGCTAGACTTATAAGTAAGAAACACAAGCTAGACTCATAATTAAGAAACACAAGCTAGACTCATTAGTAACACAAGCTAGACTCATAAGTAAGAAACACAAGCTAGACTCATAAGTAAGAAACACAAGCTAGACTCATTAGTAACACAAGCTAGACTCATAAGTAAGAAACACAAGCTAGACTTATAAGTAAGAAACACAAGCTAGACTTATAAGTAAGAAACACAAGCTAGACTTATAAGTAAGAAACACAAGCTAGACTTATAAGTAAGAAACACAAGCTAGACTTATAAGTAAGAAACACAAGCTAGACTTATAAGTAAGAAACACAAGCTAGACTTATAAGTAAGAAACACAAGCTAGACTTATAAGTAAGAAACACAAGCTAGACTTATAAGTAAGAAACACAAGCTAGACTCATAAGTAAGAAACACAAGCTAGACTCATTAGTAACACAAGCTAGACTCATAAGTAAGAAACACAAGCTAGACTCATTAGTAACACAAGCTAGACTCATTAGTAACACAAGCTAGACTCATTAGTAACACAAGCTAGACTCATAAGTAAGAAACACAAGCTAGACTCATTAGTAACACAAGCTAGACTCATTAGTAACACAAGCTAGACTCATAAGTAAGAAACACAAGCTAGACTCATTAGTAACACAAGCTAGACTCATTAGTAACACAAGCTAGACTCATTAGTAACACATGTGCGGCACTTGGATATCTTTACTTGCGTAAGTCATCGCCCCACAAGAAGCTTTTCAGTGGAATGTGACACTGGTGAGAGTAGAAGCCGTCCTGACGTGGTCAGTCCGTCAGCCTTTTTTAGTAATGACGGTACCAGGGTGTTGCAAAGTGTCATATAATAATAATAATAATAATAATAATAATAATAATAATAATAATAATAATATCTTTATTTCTACGAGTACATGTACAAGTATACAGACCATAGCTGACACCAATGACATACTACTATATAGAAAGCCTCTTGTTATGCAGAGCATTTCCAGCAAATTAGGTCAATTTTGTCCCAGGATGCGACCCACACCAGTCCACTAACACCCAGGTACCTATTTTACTTGATCGAACCACGGACACTCAGTATGTGTGCTGAATGCGCCATCAATCGAGCTTTTTCAATAACATATAAACATAAAAAATGAGGAGCACTACAGCAGGCCTACTGTCCCATGCTAGGCAGGTGAAACTTACACCCACTCATGTATTTATCTAATCTATTTTTAAAACTACACAAGGTTTTAGCTTCAATGACGGTATTCGGGAGTTTGTTCCACTCATCCACAGTTCTATTACCAAACCAGTGCTTACCTATATCCTTTCTATATCACTACAAACGGGTATAGTATCTGAATTAGAATTAGACACATGTGTAACATCTGAGTGAATACTAAAATTGTATACAATACCGACAGGTTTGTAAGTAAGACACATATGCAACAGTTAGTCATCTTTATTCCCTTCAGGCTGAGGGACTGATCACCTTAAAACTACGTCTTCAAGGGTGGTGCACTGATTACATCGTCTTCACATCTCTACTGTTGCTGCAGACTTTTCTGTACTCGACTGAAGAAGCCTACTGTGTAGGCGAAATGTTTCGGAAGAAAGATGCTTAACTGTTGCACCTCTGGGTATCTGTACTTTGTAGACGTTTTGCCCTCTAGTGGATTTAACAATACAATACATGGGTATAGTCTGATGATTGTTGAAGTATATACAGAAGACAGTGGAAGGCGAGGTAATTATTCCCTCAACCCAGAAGGTGATCATAATACCGTGTCGAGAGCTGAGAGATGCTGGTGATGGTGGGCAGTGCTGAGAGATGCTGGTGATGGTGGGCAGTGCTGAGAAGATGCTGGTGATGGTGGGCAGTGCTGAGATGCTGGTGATGGTGGGCAGTGCTGAGATGCTGGTGATGGTGGGCAGTGCTAAGATGCTGGTGATGGTGGGCAGTGCTGAGATGCTGGTGATGGTGGGCAGTGCTGAGAAGATGCTGGTGATGGTGGGCAGTGTGAGATGCTGGTGATGGTGGGCAGTGCTGAGATGCTGGTGATGGTGGGCAGTGCTGAGATGCTGGTGATGGTGGGCAGTGCTGAGATGCTGGTGATGGTGGGCAGTGCTGAGAAGATGCTGGTGATGGTGGGCAGTGCTGAGAAGATGCTGGTGATGGTGGGCAGTGTGAGATGCTGGTGATGGTGGGCAGTGCTGAGATGCTGGTGATGGTGGGCAGTGCTGAGATGCTGGTGATGGTGGGCAGTGCTGAGATGCTGGTGATGTTAGGCAGTGCTGAGAAGATGCTGGTGATGGTGGGCAGTACTGGGAAGATACTGGTGATGGTGGGCAGTGCTGAGATGCTGGTGATGGTGGGCAGTGCTGAGAAGATGCTTGTGATGGTGGGCAGTGCTGAGAGATGCTGGTGATGGTGGGCAGTGCTGAGAGATGCTGGTGATGGTGGGCAGTGCTCAGAGATGCTGGTGATGGTGGGCAGTGCTCAGAGATGCTGGTGATGGTGGGCAGTGCTGTGAAGATGCTGGTGATGGTGGGCAGTGCTGTGAAGATGCTGGTGATGGTGGGCAGTACTGAGATGTTGGTGATGGTGGGCAGTGCTGAGAGATGCTGGTGATGGTGGGCAGTGCTGAGAAGATGCTGGTGATGGTGGGCAGTACTGAGAAGATGCTGGTGATGGTGGGCAGTGCTGAGAGATGCTGGTGATGGTGGACAGTGCTGAGAGATGCTGGTGATGGTGGACAGTGCTGAGATGCTGGTGATGGTGGGCAGTGCTGAGATGCTGGTGATGGTGGGCAGTACTGAGATGCTGCTGATGGTGGGCAGTGCTGAGATGCTGGTGATTGTGGGCCTCCTTACTGACCTCGCTTTATCTCCTGGCATGAACTATTTTTAACCCCCGGGACCTGACCAGACCTGACCTGACCTGACCTGACCTGACCTTTCTTGCACCCAGCTTCTCTTCGTCTTCCGTGGACCTCACTAAACCCTTCCCTACTTAAGAGTCAGGTGCTCTTGAACAAGTGTTCCGGGGCAGCTGGTAGGCCTCAGTAGGCCGGGGTACGGACGCCGTGATAAAAATTCACTACAAAAAAATAAAACAGGGGCAAAAGGTGTTGTTTATGTGAAGAAAAGCAGGTTGTCCATAAACCTGCTTGTACCAACCCTCTTGTTCCATCATAACTGTTCCAATCTACCTGTTTGAACAATATACTCTAGCCTAAATCCGTGAATCTACCTTTCCTAGTCAAACACACCTGTGTAAACCTTCCTAGTCAAACACACCTGTGTAAACCTTCCTAGTCAAACACACCTGTGTAAACCTTCCTAGTCAAACACACCTGTGTAAACCTTCCTAGTCAAACACACCTGTGTAAACCTTCCTAGTCGTACACACCTGTGTAAACCTTCCTAGTCAAACACACCTGTGTAAACCTTCCTAGTCAAACACCTGTGTAAACCTTCCTAGTCAAACACACCTGTGTAAACCTTCCTAGTCAAATGCACCTGTGTAAACCTTCCTAGTCAAGCACACCTGTGTAAACCTTCCTAGTCAAACACACCTGTGTAAACCTTCCTAGTCAAACACACCTGTGCAATCCTTCCTTGTGAAACACACCTGTGTAAACCTTCCTAGTCAAACACACCTGTGTAAACCTTCCTAGTCAAACACACCTGTGCAAACCTTCCTAGTCAAACACACCTGTGTAAACCTTCCTAGTTGAACACACCTGTGCAAACCTTCCTAGTCAAACACACCTGTGTAAACCTTCCTAGTCAAACACACCTGTGTAAACCTTCTTAGTCAAACACACCTGTGCAAACCTTCCTAGTCAAACACACCTGTGTAAACCTTCCTAGTCAAACACACCTGTGCAATCCTTCCTTGTGAAACACACCTGTGTAAACCTTCCTAGTCAAACACACCTGTGTAAACCTTCCTAGTCAAACACACCTGTGCAAACCTTCTTAGTCAAACACCTGTGCAAACCTTCCTAGTTGAACACACCTGTGCAAACCTTCCTAGTCAAACACACCTGTGCAATCCTTCCTTGTGAAACACCTGTGCAAACCTTCCTAGTCAAACACACATGTGAAACCTTCCTAGTCAAACACACCTGTGAAACCTTCCTAGTTGAACACACCTGTGCAAACCTTCCTAGTTGAACACACCTGTGCAAACCTTCCTAGTCAAACACACCTGTGAAATCTTCCTAGTTGAACACACCTGTGCCAACACTTGTAAGAGTGGAGTGTGGTGGAGAGTCAGTTAAGACTAGGCTTCCTTGCCAGACCTTTGTAAGAGTCCAGGTCTATCCCTCACACAAATGTCAATACAACACCTGTCCTTCCCTACCACTAACCTGCAATCCTCTTTTCCCCATTTCCTTCTCTCCTTTTCGCTCTCTCTCTCTTCACCCTCCTCCTCCTGCTCTTCGCTGAAAGTGCTGAAGTCATCAGCGCTGAGAGTAGCCATCCGTGGTCAGACGTAAACAAGGATGCTGACGTTATCAGCAGCTGATGCTCAGGTTTTTAACCCTCCTCCCACCCCCACCCTTCATCTCTCCCTCCTCTCCCTGTCCTCTCTCCTCCTCCACCTCCGTGTGTACTCGCCTATATTTCGTTGTAGGGGTCGAGTCATCGATCCTGGTGTGTATACTCACCTAGTTGTGGCTGCATAGGTCGATTCACAGCTCCTGTCCCCGCCTCTTCACTGGTCGCTACTAGGTCACTCTTCCTGCTGCATGAGCTTTATTATACCTCTTCTTAAAGCTATGTCTGGATCCTGCCTCCACTACATCACTTCCCAGACTGTTCCACTTCCTGACCACTCTGTGACTGAAGAAATACTTCCTAACATCCCTGTGATTCATCTGAGTCTTCAACTTCTAATTGGTGACACCTTGTTGCTGTGTCCCATCTCTGGAACATCCTGTCTCTGTCCACGTTGTCAATTCCTCTCATTATTTAATATGTCGTTATCATGTCCCCCCTATCTCTCCTGTCCTCCAGTGTTGTCAGGTTGATTTCCCTTAACCTCTCCTCGTAGTGTGTACTCACCTATTTGTGGTTGCAGGGGTCGAGTCATAGCTCTTGGTCCCGCCTCTTCACTGATTGCTACTAGGTCCTCTCTCTCCCTGCTCCATGAGCTTTATCAAACCTAGTCTTAAAACTATGTATGGTTCCTGCCTCCACTATGTCGCTTTCTAGGCTATTCCACTTCCTGACAACTCTATGACTGAAGAAATACTTCCTAACATCCCTTTGACTCATAGGAGTCTTCAACTTCCAATTGTGACCCCTTGTTTCTGTGTCCCCTCTCTGGAACATCTTGTCTCTGTCCACCTTATCTATTCCTCGCAGTATTTTATATGTCGTTATCATGTCTTCCCTAACCCTCCTGTCCTCTAGTGTCGTCAGGCCGATTTCCCTTAACCTTTCTTCGTAGGACAATCCCCTTAGCTCTGGGACTAGTCTTGTTGCAAACCTTTGCACTGTGTGTGTGTGTGTGTGTGTGTGTGTGTGTGTGTGTGTGTGTGTGTGTGAGTGAGAGTAGTGGTGTAGTGGAGTGGGCGTGGGAACTGAAGAAGGCAGAAGAGTAATGAATCAAAAATCTGCATAACTGACACCTGAGGATCCTCCCCCACACTCCTCCACCATGACTGACACCTGGGAGATTCTCCCCCACACTCCTCCACCATGACTGACACCTGGGAGATCCTCCCCCACACTCCCCCACCATGACTGACACCTGGGGATCCTCCCCCACACTCCCCCACCATGACTGACACCTTGGGATCCTCCTCCACCATGACTGACACCTGGGGATCCTTTCCCACATTCCCTACCATGACTGATATCTGGGGATCCTCCCCCAACTCCCCGAACTCCCCCACCATGACTGACACCTGGGGATCCTCCCCCACACTCCCCACTATGACTGATATCTGGGGATCCTCCCCCACCATGACTGTCATCTGGGGATCCTCCCCCACACTCCCCACCATGACTGACTTCTGGGGATACTCTCCCACACTCCCCCACCATGACTGACACCTGGGTGATTCTCCCCTTATTCCCCCACCATGACTGACACCTTGGGATCCTCCCCCACGCTCCCCACCATGGCTGACACCTGGGGATCCTCCCCACACTCCCCACCATGACTGATATCTGGGGATCCTACCCCACACTCCCCCACCATGACTGACTTCTGGGGATACTCTCCCACACTCCCCCACCATGACTGACACCTGGGTGATTCTCCCCCTTACTCCCCCACCATGACTGACATCTGGGGATCCTCCCCCACACTCCCCCACCATGACTGACATCTGAGATTCTTTCCCCTACACTAACCACTACACTAACCACCAATAACCACTACACTAACCACCACACTAACCACTACACTAACCATTACACTAACCATCACACTAACCACCAGTACCAACCAGTAACAGCTGGTTGATTCACAGCAGCAGGCCTGTTGGCCCATGCTAGTCAGGTCCTTCACAATCCATCCCACTAACAGAATATTTGCCCAACTCAATTTTCAATGTTACCCAAGAACAAGTGTTTCCTTACGCTGGTCTTAGTCATGTGACCCAC
This sequence comes from Cherax destructor, assembly GCA_009830355.1. Classification (NCBI taxonomy): domain Eukaryota; kingdom Metazoa; phylum Arthropoda; class Malacostraca; order Decapoda; family Parastacidae; genus Cherax; species Cherax destructor. The sequence goes on along the minus strand of WNWK01006072.1, from coordinate 12,589 downwards.
AGCTGGAGCTTTTGGTCATCTGACCGAGGCCTTCCACTGGCTTACCGGTCCACCTCTTTAGAATTATCAAAACTTATTTCTTGGGTAGCATTGAAAATTGGGTTGAGCAAATATTCTGTTAGTGGGATGGATTATGAAGGACCTGCCTAGTATGGGCCAACAGGCCTGCTGTAGTGTTCCTCCTTTCTTATGGTTTTATGTTCTTAACAGTCACAGCTGGTTAACATAAGAACATAAGAATGGAGGAACACTGCAGAAGGCCTACTGGCCCATACTAGGCAGGTCCTTATCAAAACCACCACTACCTAAGAATTTACTCCCGTACTCACGACACCAATCAAACCCAGACCCTCCCACTCATATATTTGTCCAATCTCTTTTTAAAGCCACCCAAGGTCCTAGCCTCTATCACAGTACTCGGAAGATTGTTCCACGCATCTACAACTCTGTTCGAAAACCAGTACTTGCCTATGTCCTTTCTAAATCTAAATTTATCCAATTTAAATCCGTTATTTCTGGTTCTTACTTGGTTCGATATCCTCAGTATTTTATTAATATCTCCTTTGTTTATGCCCATCATCCACTTGTACACCTCGATGATATCTCCCCTCATTCTACGTCTCTCCAGAGAGTGGAGATTCAACGCTCTAAGTCTATCTTTATACGGGAGATTTCTTATACTGTAAATCATTTTAATCATTCTTCTCTGTATGTTCTCCAACGAATCTATATCCATTCTGTAGTAAGGAGACCAAAATTGAGCTGTATAATCCAAATGAGGTCTCACTAGTGATGTATAGAGCTGTAAAATAACTTTTGGACTTCTGTTGCTTATACTTCTTGAAATAAATCCTAGTAATCTGTTAGCCTTATTGCGCACACTTAGGCACTGTTGTCTTGGCTTTAGATTCCTGCTTACCATGACTCCCAAGTCTTTTTCACATTCTGTATGGTCAAGCTCTACTTCACCTAGTTTATAAATTCGAGGGATATTTTCATTACCAAGGACTAGTACCTTACACTTGTCCACATTGAACTTCATCTGCCACTTTTCAGACCAAGACATTAATTTGTCCAAATCCTCCTGGAGTTCACTGGTATCCTCCTCAGAATGAATCATACGGCCTATTTTTGTATCATCAGCAATTTTACTCATGTCACAGCTGGTTGATACACAGCAACAATAACAGCTGGTTGATACACAGCAACAGTAACAGCTGGTTGATACACAACAACAGTAACAGCTGGTTGATACACAGCAACAGTAACAGCTGGTTGATACACAGCAACAGTAACAGCTGGTTGATACACAGCAAGTCACAGCTGGTTCATACACAACAACAGTAACAGCTGGTTGATACACAGCAACAGTAACAGCTGGTTGATACACAACAAGTCACAGCTGGTTGATACACAGCAACAGTAACAGCTGGTTGATACACAGCAACAGTAACAGCTGGTTGATACACAACAAGTAACAGATGGTTGATACACAGCAACAGTCACAGCTGGTTGATACACAGCAACAGTCACAGCTGGTTGATACACAGCAACAGTCACAGCTGGTTGATACACAGTAACAGTAACAGCTGGTTGATACACAGCAACAGTCACAGCTGATTGATACACAGCAACAGTCACAGCTGGTTGATACACAGCAACAGTAACAGCTGGTTGATACACAGCAACAGTAACAGCTGGTTGATACACAACAAGTCACAGCTGGTTGATACACAGCAACAGTAACAGCTGGTTGATACACAACAAGTCACAGCTGGTTGATACACAGCAACAGTAACAGCTGGTTGATACACAACAAGTCACAGCTGGTTGATACACAGCAACAATAACAGCTGGTTGATACACAGCAACAGTAACAGCTGGTTGATACACAACAACAGTAACAGCTGGTTGATACACAGCAACAGTAACAGCTGGTTGATACACAGCAACAGTAACAGCTGGTTGATACACAGCAAGTCACAGCTGGTTGATACACAGCAACAGTCACAGCTGGTTGATACACAGCAACAGTCACAGCTGGTTGATACACTACAACAGTCACAGCTGGTTGATACACAGCAACAGTCACAGCTGGTTGATACACAGCAACAGTCACAGCTGGTTGATACACAGCAACAGTCACAGCTGGTTGATACACAGCAAGTCACAGCTGGTTGATACACAGCAACAGTCACAGCTGGTTGATACACAGCAACAGTCACAGCTGGTTGATACACTACAGCAGTCACAGCTGGTTGCAACAGTCACAGCTGGTTGATACACAGCAACAGTCACAGCTGGTTGCAACAGTCACAGCTGGTTGATACACTACAACAACCAACAAATTACACTAGCTTAAAAAAATCAGGGCCGCCACTTCACTAACCTGACAATAAGAACACACGAGAGGTAAGTGTGTGTACACCATATCCCCTCAGCATCTCCTGCCCTCAGCATCTCCTGCCCTCAGCATCTCCTGCCCTCAGCATCTCCTGCCCTCAGCATCTCCTGCCCTCAGCATCTCCTGCCCTCAGCATCTCCTGCCCTCAGCATCTCCTGCCCTCAGCATCTCCTGCCCTCAGCATCTCCTGCCCTCAGCATCTCCTGCCCTCAGCATCTCCTGCCCTCAGCATCTCCTGCCCTCAGCATCTCTTGTCCCCAGTATCTCCTCTCCTCGGCATCTCCTGCCCTCAGCATCTACCTGCCTCAGCATCTCCTGGCCTCAGCATCTCCTTCCCTCAGCATCTCCTGGCCTCAGCATCTCCTCCCCTCAGCATCTCCTGGCCTCGGCGTCTCCTTTAATCAGCATCTTCTGCCCTCAGCATCTCCTGGCCTCGGTATCTCCTGGCCTCAGCGTCTTCTGGCTGTCTCAGCATCTCCTGGCCTCAGCATCTACTGGCCTCAGCATCTCCTCGCCTCAGCATCTCCTGGCCTCGGTATCTCCTGGCCTCAGCATCTCCTGGCCTCAGCATCTCCTGCCCTCAGCATCTCCTGGCCTCGGCGTCTCCTGGAATCAGCATCTTCTGCCCTCAGCATCTCCTGGCCTCAGCATCTGGCATCGGCATCTCCTGGCCTCAGCATCTCCTGGCCTCAGCGTCTCCTCCCTCAGCATCTCCTGGCCTCAGCATCTGGCATCGGCATCTCCTGGCCTCAGCATCTCCTGGCCTCAGCGTCTCCTGGCCTCAGCATCTCAGGTCTCTGACCCGTGTTGACACTGTCCTCCACCAGCACTGTGATTCGCTACTCCAGAATCACAGCTAATCCAACACTGGAAATATCAGATGACTTTGTACATAAAAGCTTATTAAGCTTGAAGGACGCACCAGCTGCTACTGCTGCTGCTGCTGCTGCTGCTGGGGGAGAAGCCAGGATGAAGGGAGGGGCAGGGGGAGGGGGAATATAAAGGAAGGGGGTGTAGATAAGGGGAAGGATGAAGGGGTTAATCCCGGCTGTTGAACAGCGCCATCATCCCATCAACCGGGTGGGATGTGACCGTGTGTCTGTCGGTCTGTCTGTCTGACAGTCTGACTGTCTGTCTGTCATGTCGAGCCTCCAGCACAACCAACTGGCACAGGATGCGACTGTTTACCACCTCCCCTAGTCTCTCTTAGTCTCCCTAGCATTCCCTAGCCTTTCCTAGCCTCCCCCAGTCTTCCTTAGCATCCTCTAGCCTCCAGACTGCCTGTGTATTCCTTCCTTGTTGCCACCAGCAGTGTCCCCAGCATGATACAGTCCTGTCTTCCTCATCCCCAGCATCCCACAGTCCCCCAGCATCCCACAGTCCCCCAGCATCCCACAGTCCCCCAGCATCCCACAGTCCCCCAGCATCCCACAGTCCCCCAGCATCTCACAGTCCCCCAGCATCCCACAGTCCCCCAGCATCCCACAGTCCCCCAGCATCCCACAGTCCCCCAGCATCTCACAGTCCCCCAGCATCCCACAGTCCCCCAGCATCCCACAGTCCTCCAGCATCCCACAGTCCCCTAGCATCCCACAGTCCCCCAGCATCCCACAGTCTCCCACCATGCTACAGTCTTGTCATCCTGACACCACCTGTGTTTGTGTCACACATGAGGGTATAAACACTGTAATCACTCAGACTCATAAGACTGTCATGGTGAGGAACCTCGAGTAGGAGGCACAGTGTGTCTGGGGAGAGGGGAACACATAATATGGGGTTCGAGGCACCGCCACAGCCAGAATTGTTTGTTTAAAAATACATGCGGAGTCGATATGAGTGAAGTGGCCAGTGTGCACACTGCCATGACAACGGGAGGAAGTGTAGAATAAACTCTCGAGTAACGCAGGGGAGCCCCAGATACAATAAGAGAACGTTGTGTCAACATCCCTGACTAGTAGGGTTTAAAGCCTATCAACTACACCAGGGTGTATATAACCTTTTCACCGCCACATCAGAATATTTTAATCCCTAATTTAGGGATTTTTAATCCTTGAAATAGGGATTAAACTCCCAGACACTCAGCTCACACACTGTGGTCCGTGGTTCGATCCCCGGTACGGGTGAAAACATTAGGACGTGTTTCCTTAAGACACCTGCTGTCCATGTTCACCTTACAGTAAAATAGGTACCTGGGTGTTAGTGGACTGGTGTGGGTCGCATCCTGGGACAAAATTGACCTATTTTGCGGGAAATGCTCAGCATAACAAGGGGCTTTCTATATAGTAGTATGTCATTGATGTCAGGTATGGTCTGTATACCTTGTACATGTACTTGTAGAAATATAAGATTATTATTATTAGCATATATATGCTAATAATAATAATAGTAATAATAATAATTAGTTCAGGACTCTGTAACCTGCTACCGGCTGATATAGATATTTCAAGAGGAAAGGCAAACGTTTTTATAAGAGGAAGTTGCATCACTGTCTGCTGAGAGTGCCAGGGCCAGCTGGGTGGTGATGGGTGTGCCTGCGTGCTGCGTGTAGCAACAGCCTGGTTGGTCAGTCAGTAATGGGCCCTGGCCTTGGACAGAACTTCAAGAAGAGAACTCTGGAAACGAGTCAGATGTTTGTCAGGGGTATTAGGGGAGGGTGTTGGGGTGTTAGAAGGGTGTTGGGGGTGTTAGGGAGTGGTTGAGGATGTTAGGGAGTTGTTGAGGGTGTTAGGGAGTGGTTAGGGGTGTTAGGAGAGTGGTTGAAGGTATTAGGAGGGTGGTTGGTGGTGTTAGGACTGTGATTGGTGGTGTTTGAAGTGTGGTTGGGAGTGTTAGGAGGGTGGTTGGCGGTGTTAGGAGGGTGGTTAGTGGTTAGAGGATGGTTGAGAAAGTTAGGGAGTGGTTTGGGAGTTTTAGTGAGTTGTTGGGGGTGTTAGAGAGTGGTTGGGGTGTTAGGGAGTGGTTGGGGGTGTTAGGGAGTGGTTGAGGGTTTTACTGAGTGGTTGGGGTATTAGGGGGTGGTTGGGGATGTTACTGAGTAGTTGGGGGTATTAGGGAGTGGTTGGAGGTGTTACTGAGTGGTTTGGGTGTTAGGGAGTGGTTGGGGGTGTTAGGGAGTGGTTGGGGTGTTAGGGAGTGGTTGGGGTTTTACTGAGTGGTTGGGGGTATTAGGGAGTGGTTGGGGTGTTAGGGAGTGGTTGGGGTGTTACGGAGTGGTTGGGGGTATTAGGGAGTGGTTGGGGTGTTACTGAGTGGTTGGGGGTGTTAGGGAGTGGTTAGGGTGTTACTGAGTGGTTGGGAGTATTAGGGAGTGGTTGGGGTGTTATTGAGTGGTTGGGGGTGTTAGGGAGTGGTTGGGGTGTTACTGAGTGGTTGGGGTGTTACTGAGTGGTTGGGGTGTTACTGAGTGGTTGGGGTGTTACTGAGTGGTTGGGGGTGTTAGGGAGTGGTTGGGGTGTTACTGAGTGGTTGGGGTATTAGGGAGTGGTTGGGGTGTTACTGAGTGGTTGGGGTGTTACTGAGTGGTTGGGGTGTTAATGAGTGGTTGGGGTGTTAGGGAGTGGTTGGGGTGTTACGGGTGGTTGGGGGTGTTAATGAGTGGTTGGGGGTGTTAGGGAGTGGTTGGGGTGTTACGGAGTGGTTGGGGTATTAGGGAGTGGTTGGGGTGTTACGGAGTGGTTGGGGGTATTAGGGAGTGGTTGGGGTGTTACTGAGTGGTTGGGGGTGTTAGGGAGTGGTTAGGGTGTTACTGAGTGGTTGGGAGTATTAGGGAGTGGTTGGGGTGTTATTGAGTGGTTGGGAGTATTAGGGAGTGGTTAGGGTGTTACTGAGTGGTTGGGAGTATTAGGGAGTGGTTGGGGTGTTCTTGAGTGGTTGGGGGTGTTAGGGAGTGGTTGGGGTGTTACTGAGTGGTTGGGGGTATTAGGAGTGGTTGGGGTGTTACTGAGTGGTTGGGGGTGTTAGGGAGTGGTTGGGGGTGTTAGGAAGTGGTTGGGGTGTTAGGGAGTGGTTGGGGTGTTAGGGAGTGGTTGGGGGTGTTAATGAGTGGTTGGGGGTGTTACTGAGTGGTTGGGGGTATTAAAGGGTGGTAGGGGTGTTGAAGGGAGGGGGGGGGGAGAGTGTAGAGGATGTCACGTGTGGTGTTTTAATGTCTGGCTCCGGATGATCCACTTCTACCAATAACTTACAATTACAGCCTTACCAGTGAGCCTAGATGCGGTGTGTGTGTGTGTGTGTGTGTGTGTGTGTGTGTGTGTGTGTGTGCGTGTGTGTGTGTATGTGTGTGTGTGTGTGTTAGTTACCATTTTGTCCTAGGCACATGTCAGTTAGACACTAGGCCTGTTGTATATATATGTGTGTATGTATATGTATGTAAGGAAACACTTCGAAATGTTTCTGCCCCACCGGGAATTGAACCCGGCCCCTCCGTGCGTGAAGCAAGAGCTTTACCCACTAGGCCACCGGGGGCAGTGTGTGTGTGTGTGTGTGTGTGTGTGTGTGTGTGCGTATGCGTGTGTGTGTGTGTGTGTGTTCCACTTCATGACCACTATAAAGCTAAATAAATAGTTCCTAACATCCCCGTGTACGTGCGTACGCTTGCGTACGTGCATGCCTAGGGATTCCCTCGTGCCTGTAAGTGTCAAGAGGAACCTGGACAAATCAACCAGTCTATGATAAGCATGCGGTGCAGCAGACCGCCAGCAGCAACAGCCTGGTTGACCAGGGTCTCTGTGAGAGCTACGAACGCTGTATTCAAGTCTATGAACAGACCTCCCGGTGGACGCTGTTGTTGTTGTTGTTAGTGATAACTCAGTGTTGTTACCAGAGCAGCAGCTGCCTGTAGGACGGCAGGGAGAAGGCAGCCTCTTCACGGTATACCTGCAGGATGGCAGCTGTCGTGTGGGGTTCTTGACGATGGATTTGGTAATAAAAACAAACGTAGTTAGTTGGTAACTGGTATATTGGTGACAATGAGCGTACATTCAGAGCCTGTTGTCGCCTGGCCTGTCTACTCTGCTCTCTGGACTAGAACTGCCGCTCCTGTGGGCGAGGGGCCCTCATATTCAAAGGTTGACCCTTGACACGGCTTGTCAGCAGCAGAAAGGCTAGTAACAGACAGTGATCACGTGAAAAGCTTGTGACTCAACTAACGGTTGGTAAGTTACAATTACTACTACTGAACATAAGTACTACTACTGACAGCTCGGTCATGTTACGTATGGCATCTCGACATACAGCTAATACAAACTAGAAGCGACAGGCGTACGGCTCTGGGCTGATTCTATATAATGTCAAAGTACACAACAGTTGAACATTATAACTACACAGAAGGATATTATCGGGATGGAAATCAATATAATGGATCTTATTGTAATTGATCTTGTAAGAGATCTTGTAATGCATTACTATGTATGATATATCACAATTCATAGGAATTAATAAGCTCAACGTCGGAATATTACAATAAAAGAGAAAAAAAAATTGATCGATCGATCTGTATTCATGTGATCTACGGATTCTGAGGAAATATATTTACAAAGAAGGAAGTGATTAACAGACAAGGCAGATTCGGTGCACTCAAATCTAGTACTGTTAAATCTCAGAATTCGGAGAGAACGTGAACACACACAAAATTCTTGAATAATACTAAGTTGATTATAGGAAAGCACTGGTTTGGTAATAGAGTTGTGGCTGAGTGGAACAAACTCCCGAGTACCGCCATAGAAGCTAAGATGTTGTGTTGTTTTAATAAATACATGAGTGGGTGTGGGTGCGTGTGAATTAGACCTGACTACCTTGTGCAACTAGGTCAGATGCCGTGCTCCTTCCTTAAGTGAATGTGACTGACCTGACCAGGTCAAGGCATTGGCTTAAGTCGGTGGGAGAATTGGACCTGCCTCGCATGGGTCAGTAGGCCTGCTGCAGTGTTCCCTCTTTCTTATGTTCTTATGTATACCTGTACGATGGCAGCCTCTTCACGGTATACCTGTAAGATGGCAGCCTCTTCACGATATACCTGTAAGATGGCAGCCACTTCACGATATACATGTATGATGGCAGCCTCTTCACGGTATACCTGTAAGATGGCAGCCTCTTCACGATATACCTGTAAGATGGCAGCCTCTTCACGATATACCTGTAAGATGGCAGCCTCTTCACGGTATACCTGTAAGATGGCAGCCTCTTCACGGTATACCTGTAGGAAGGCAGAGGGAAGGCAGCCTCTTCATGGTACACCTGCAGGATGGCAGGGGGAAGGCAGCCTCTTCATGGTACACCTGCAGGATGGCAGCAGGAAGGCAGCCTCTTCATGGTTCACCTGCAGGATGGCAGGGGGAAGGCAGCCTCTTCATGGTACACATGCAGGATGGCAGCGGGAAGGCAGCCGCTTCATGGTACACCTGCGGGAAGGCAGCCTCTTCATGGTACACCTGCAGGATGGCAGCGGGAAGGCAGCCTCTTCATGGTACACCTGCAGGATGGCAGCGGGAAGGCAGCCTCTTCATGGTTCACTTGCAGAATGGCAGCGGGAAGGCAGTCTCTTCATGGTACACCTGCAGGATGGCAGGAGGAAGGCAGCCTCTTCATGGTACACCTGCAGGATGGCAGGGGGAAAGCAGCCTCTTCATGGTTCACCTGCAGGATGGCAGGGGGAAGGCAGCCTCTTCATGGTTCACCTGTAGGATGGCAGGAGGAAGGCAGCCTCTACATGGTTCACCTGCAGGATGGCAGCGGGAAGGCAGCCTCTTCATGGTTCACCTGCAGGATCGCAGCGGAAAGGCAGCCTCTACATGGTTCACCTGCAGGATGGCAGCGGGAAGGCAGCCTCTACATGGTTCACCTGCAGGATCGCAGTGGAAAGGCAGCCTCTTCATGGTTCACCTACGGGAAGGCAGCCTCTTCATGGTACACCTGTAGGATGGCAGCGGGAAGGCAGCCTCTTCATGGTACACTTGCAGGATGGCAGCGGGAAGGCAGCCTCTTCACGGTATACCTGTAAGATGGCAGCCTCTTCACGGTATACCTGTAAGATGGCAGCCTCTTCACGGTATACCTGTAAGATGGCACCCTCTTCACGGTATATATGTAGGATGGCAGGTTGAAGGCAGCCTCTTCACGGTATACCTGTAGGAAGGCAGGTGAATGCAGCCTCTTCATGGTATACCTGTAAGATGGCAGCCTCTTCACGGTATACCTGTAGGAAGGCTGGGGGAAGGCAGCCTCTTCATGGTACAGCTGCAGGATGACAGGGGGAAGGCAGCCTCTTCATTGTACACCTGCAGGGTGGCAGGGAGAAGTCAGCCTCTTCATGGTACACCTGCAAAATGGCAGCGGGAAGGTAGCCTCTTCACGGTGTACCTGTAAGATGGCAGCCTCTTCACGGTATATCTGTAGGATGGCAGGGGGAAGGCAGCCTCTTCACGGTATATCTGTAGGATGGCAGGGGGAAGGCAGCCTCTTCACGGTATAACTGTAGGAAGGCAGGGGGAAGGGAGCCTCTTCATGATATACCTGTAAGATGGCAGCCTCTTCACGGTATATCTGCAGGATGGCAGGGGGAAGGCAGCCTCTTCACAGTATACCTGTAGGAAGGCAGGGGGAAGGCAGCCTCTTCAAGGTACACCTGCAGGATGGCAGGGGGAAGGCAGCCTCTTCATGGTACACCTGCAGGATGGCAGGGGGAAGGCAGCCTCTTCATGGTACACTTGCAGGATGGCAGGGGGAAGGCAGCCTCTTCATGGTACACCTGCAGGATCGCAGCGGGGAAGACAGCCTCTTCATGGTACACCTGCAGGATGGCAGGAGGAAGGCAGCCTCTTCATGGTACACCTGCAGGATGGCAGGGGGATGGCAGCCTCTTCACGGTATACGTGCAGGATGGCAGGGGGAAGGCAGCCTCTTCGTGGTTCACCTGCAGGATGGCAGGGGGAAGGCAGCCTCTTCATGGTACCCCTGCAGGATGGCAGGGGGAAGACAGCCTCTTCATGGTACACCTGCAGGATGGCAGGGGGAAGGCAGCCTCTTCATGGTACACCTGTAGGATTGCAGCGGGAAGGCAGCCTCTACATGGTACACCTGCAGGATGGCAGGAGGAAGGCAGCCTCTTCATGGTCACCTGCAGGATTTCAGGGGGATGGCAGCCTCTTCACGGTATACCTGCAGGATGGTAGGTGGAAGGCAGCCTCTTCGTGGTTCACCTGCAGGATGACAGGGGGAAGGCAGCCTCTTCATGGTACACCTGCAGGATGGCAGGGGGAAGGCAGCTTCTTCATATTTATTTGAAAATAATGTCACTTGTTAAGTTAGGTTAATTTAGGTTAACGTAGTGCAAGCTAGGTTAATAACCCAGCCACAGTTGTGGTGTTGGTGGGGTCATCGTATTGTAGCCTCCGTGGTTGAGTGGCAGCAGCGTTGGATCCGGCGTGTAACAGGAACCAAGATTCCAGTCCTAGTCCAGTATTCTGTCTATTACATTGCGTCAATTTTCAACGTTCTTGACATTGACTACGAGAGAGAGAGAGAGAGAGAGAGAGAGAGAGTAGACACGTCATCATCGCTGCCATACGTGTCTGCCCTTTCTCTCTCTCTCTCTCTCTCTCTCTCTCTCTCTCTCTCTCTCTCTCTGGTAGTCACTGCCCAGAACGTTGAAAAATGACATAAAGAGTCAACATCCACCTTGATAAAACTTAAGGACGCCACGATCTCAGTATGCTGTGTACGTATTACGTACTGTTACGTACGTTGGAGTTATACGTTATTTATAAGTGCAGCACTAGAGAGGTGGTGGAGGGGGGGAATATGGGTGGTGAAGGGGGAGGATATTGGTGGTGGAGGCGGAGGATATGGGTGATGGAGGGGGAGGATAAGGGTGGTGGAGGGGGAGGATATGGGTTGTGGGTGGGTGGATATGGGTGGTGGGGTGGAGGATATGGGTGGTGGAACGGAGAGGATATGGGTGGTGGGTGGGTTGATATGGGTGGTGGATATAGTAGGGGAGTCCTCTTCCAGGCAAAATGTTGGCCCCATGTCATCAGATGGTGGTGTCTCGGGTTTGGCTGTGGTGGACTGTGGTGCAGATCTAGGATCTGCACACACTAGGAATACATTCATCACGAATTGTACCCAGACAAAAACAAAATGGTGCAAATACTATGTTTGGGGCATCTGTAAACACGGAATATCATGGCAAACGAATGGGACATGCAACTTCGAGCATCCCAAAAACTGCCGCGACCTTCTGTCTAAAGGAGTGTGTCGTTCTACTTCCTGCAAATTCTTCCACCCTGAGATGTGTCATTCTTCAATCTTTGAAAAAAATGTTACAATACAAATTGCTCTGCATACCACCTAAAAGGAACCAGGAGGCACATACCCCATACAACAAACCATAGTAGTTATGGTAGTTATGAAAACCCCACCCAAAGTGATTTTTTATTGGTAAGAAACGAAGAAAGAAAATGGAAAGAGGTAACCAAAATAGTCCACCACCTTGGAGCCTTGTTAGACTGGAGGCACAGCCAGTGGCCCCTCCGGACTCACAACTACTGATGCCAACAATGAAATCCCCCAACAAATATGCAACACAACTTCATTTATATTTGCTAATATACAGGGCTTTAAGCCATCTACCAACAACAAAATTCCTTTCATCAGTGGACTTCTAGGGGAGTCAAATGCAGTGTTTGCAGCCTTCACAGAGACCCACGCAAAAGATTACTTTGACAGTGAAATATGGATACCTGGGTACAACCTTTTCAGATGCGACAGAAAGAACAGGCAACAAGGCAACAAGGCAACAGGCCAACCCCGGCCTGTATGTCAAAGAGTCGCTCATTTGCACAGAGATATTGAACACCACAAATGATGTAGTTGAAGTTCTGACAATAAAAATCTAGAACCAAAACCTAGTCATTGTACTTGTATATAAGCCACCAGATGCAACTTCCCAACAGTTTAAAGAACAACTATCAAAAATTGACTCCTGTCTGGAAAACCTTCCAGTCCCATCCCCAAACATCTTGCTGCTTGGTGACTTCAATCTTAGACATACAAAATGGAAGAATATAGCAAATAATGTTGAAGCAGAAATAATCCCTGGAGGCAGCTTAGATGAAAAGTCACACACACATGAGCTGCTGAATTTCTGCAACAAACACACCCTAAGTCAGCAGATAGTGGAGCCAACGA